>JAGQAX010000011.1:28555729-28778229 GCA_019142605.1 Cephalopholis sonnerati
TGCTGTGTTGACTGTTAATGAGAGTCTGTCACTTCACAGTGGCGGACACGCCCTCAGCGTCTCAAAGAAGAGAATACCTAATTTCACTTGCAATTTCTTGAATCATTTATATTTGGCTGGGTGGTTAGGAACACAATTTTCTGTGGTGTGACAAACTCAGAACATATTTATTTTTGCTTTACCCAGACTTTAAAATTCCTATCAACTTCAGTTATGATCTGAGTGGAAACATGTCAGAAAAAGTATTTTGTTATCCTTGACATTATAAAGTGTATCTGTGACAGTGTCACTTTTCTGACTGTGTAAAATAAACTAAACCAAAACTAAATTCATCAGCTTCAAACCGCGTTGTTCTCGCCTGGTTTAATGAATTAAAGTGATGACATAAACCACTTCACATTCACCCTACACAGGCTCAGTCTATCCAGCGTTAATCCTTTTGCATTTTTCCCTCTCTTTCTGTCTGTGTCTCTCTCTGTCTGTCACTTTCTCAATTTAATTTCTCAGCTTGAATCGCTGCACTGGCACGACTGTTAACCAGACGAAACACTGCCAAAGTGGTTTACGAAATGTAGAATTTCTGCCAGCCCTCCTTTCTCTCCCTCTCTCCTCTCTCCTCTTTCCTCCTGTTTACCCCCTGCCAGCTAACCCCCCCCCTTCCTCCTCACCCCCCGTCGTCCCGTCTTGAAGACAGTGTTGCGTTGCGGCTCTGTGCTCCTAAAGAGCTGAAACTGTCGGCCGGGGAAGCGGTGAAATGGAAAAATTTAATCGCATTAAGAGAAAAACCTTCTCTTTTCATTTGTAAATTCCTGGGACACGCTTTTTTTTTCCACCCTCTTTTTTCCCCTTTTACACCTACCTCTCTCTCCCTCTGTCCTTACCCCGACACGGCTGCTGAGCTCAGAAAACATCCGCCTAGGCCTCAACACACACACACGCCGCACACACAGTACATGTAAGAACACACACACTCAAACACTCAACTCCTCACTTTACTTCAGACAAGGATTTGACAAACTAGGATGGAGGCCTGTTGGATGGGCACACACACACACACACACACACACACACACACACACGCACACACACACATTGTAATTCCTTTCCTTTTCCCCCGTAAACGAGACAGAGATCAAAGACCATTTCTCTGACTCCACCTCTGTTCCCTCCCTCCATCTTGCTTTCCCTCCTCCAATCAGTCAATGTGCCTCAACGGTTTTTCCTCCCTCCTTTTCCTCCTTCCTTCCTTCCTCTTTTTCTTCCACTTCTACTTCTTTCCTCCCTCCTCTCCTCCTGTGACCCTACATCTCTCTCCGTCTTCACTTGCAATCTTTCCCTCATTTTCTTTTCTCCTCTTCTTTTTGAAGAGCCGTGTTCCGGTTTCATGTCGTGTCCACATCCGCCTCCATTGTCATTCAGCTCCACAGCAGCCCTACCTCCGTGACAGGGACACACACACACACACACACACACACACACACTCCCCACCATCCCCACCTCTCTGTGGTTATTGACCTCTTTCCCCTAAACACACACACACACACAGGCACACAGCGAAATACACACACTGCTTCCATGGGGACGAGCCACCTGAAGAGCTGAGGATTAACGGACCAGTTCAAACAGTGTCAAGAGCTTTTTCTCTCTAACTCCCCTGTAGAAACCCCCTAAACACACACACACACACACACACACACACACACACTACACAATTCACAAATTGCATCTTAGGAGTTCACTTCCAAAATGAGACATAACAGAAGTGAGTTGTCCTGTTACAAAATTATCTCCAGCAGAAAATTAAACTCATCTGGGATTAAGAGTTTAAGAAATTTGCCTTCGAACTATCACCTTTAAGGCTACAATCAGTAATGTTAATCTTCCACTTGCAATTACGATTTGCAGCTTTAATTCTGGTTCGATTAAAAAGCAAAGCTTTTCCTTCCCCATCAAACCAACCTTGAATTTTTAATTCAAGGTCTGTATTTGAAAACACTGGATTTTACCAGATGCGCCCTTAGAGCTGAATAAATTCAGCAAGTGTCTCATTCTGAAGCAAAACATGTTGCCACTGAACTGTTGTCGGTACAAGTTGTGATTTTTTTTTTCTTGCTAGTTTGAGATGACAACACAAGCTGCAGTTTCCCCCCTCCGGTTTCTCTCTTTTCTCGTTTTTTTTTTTTTTTTTTGTACGTCAGCTCTAAACTCTGCGGCTGGTGTCCCCGCTGAACTCGATGGTATCTATTGTGTGTAAAAAAGACCAGTTAGCTTCACATTCCTACTGGATACTGTCATACTAAAAAGCACAATAGAGGTGCTTTCACACTGCAAATCTTTTAGTTCAGAGCCGCAACGTCAGCCAAACTGTAATACCACTCACTCTGGTGTGTGTGTGTGTGTGTGTGTGTGTGTGTCTGCTCTTTTATGTGCTCACTCTGTCCCCCCCTTTCTCTCTCTCTCTCTCTCTCTCTCTGGCCATCAGAGGGAGCTCTCATGCAGTCATATCGCTCCATACGACTCCACCTAAGTGTTATTTCTGTCACCATCAACTTGACGTTGATATAAATCAAATCGTGTGTGTGTGTGCATTGTCAGTTCTGAATAATGTATGTACTGTATATACTGGCAAAAAATGCTCAAGAGTGACATAAATGGAATGTAAAGCACATTTTTATAGACTGATCTGACATCTGAATCTCTTTACATACTGTAGTGAAAATGTTGAGCCAATATCCAACACTGGCAGAGCCAAGAACTGAGGTTAAGCCCTGCAATCACCTCCCACGACCACGACACTTGAGGTACCAGCACATCGTTGGACACACGCAGACTGTGTTTGCACTGAGAAGCTCAGCAGTGTGAAAGTTAGCAACTAAAATTAATGTGTGAAATTACAGTGAAGTTATTCAAAATGACAACATATGACAAAGCACTTGGTGGCTACCTCCTGCCTTCCTGTAAGGGATCCAGTATACTGTACTATTCCTGTAAATGCTGTTTGGATACTGTATGCTAACATCTGTTGTCACAAACTAATACAACTACCAGAAGAACTTTGATGAGAAGATAGAGGAGGCTCAACAATCTCACCATATTTTATGAATGCCTAAGTGACTGAAATGTTCAGGTTTTGCCTGATGGCCACGACTGTGATATGTGGTATGACGAGTTTATTATCCACAGTGGTGATACCCTGAATCAGGGACACATGCAACCCAGAAAAACTGACAACTAATAAATAAATGGACTGAACTTGTAAAGCGTGTTTCTAGTCTGCCGACCACTCAAAACGCTTTTTTCACTACATGTCACATTCACCCATTCACACACACAGTCTCATACTGGTGGCCTAGGTTACCATACATGGTGCCACCTGCTACTCAGTAACCATTCACACACACTCACACACTGATAGAACAGCCATCAGGAATATTTTAGGGTTCAGTATCTTACCCAGGAATACTTCAACATGTGGACTGTAGGAGCTGGGGTGGAATCCCTGATCTTCCGATTAGCGGACGACCGCTCTACTTCTGACATGCAATTTATATTTCTGCGTTGAATCGATGCGGCAGCTATGGCGTAGGCTCCACGTTGACATAAAGCCTACACCGAAACCTACGCCACAGCCTCACATGCACCTCCCCAGAGTTGTAACTACAACACGTCGACGCAGTCCGCAACAACTTTGATTGGTCGGCTTGTAGGCCACGTATTTCCTGCTATGCATTTCCATCTGCTCTGTCTTTATTCTGTAAACACGGACCAAACAGAGGAGAGGCTGATCGAAGAGGCAAATACATGCATTTGTACAACTCTTCATCACCCCGCTACAAAGACTCACAAATGGCTGCAAACTTGTGGAAAGAGATTTCATATAACACCAGTGTGGACGTGACGGAGTGCACAAAGAAGTGGAAGAACGTGAGGGACAAGTACGTTCGCCTCCGCAAGAAACTCGCCACACAGAGCGGGGACCAAGCGGGAAAGAAAGTTAAAAAAACTACTTGGTTATACATAGGAAAACTTTGGTTGATGTGAGTGACATCATAAGGGGATGGCAGATATTCATAGGTGCAAAATTATAATTAGGAAAACATTACAAATGTCACCAAAGAGCGCTACAAAGGCCGCCACTGATGTTGGTCTCAAACACCACTCTCCTGGGTCAAAGTCCACTGTTTGCTGGACACATTAACCTCCACTCCTGCCCACCCCAAGCAGACTTTCACACTCTTTAAGCTATGTCCATTGCTCTGAGAGTCCAAAAATGACGCAGTTGGGTTAACATCAGAGTTAATGGAAAGCCTGGTGCGCCTCACACAGATGCTAAACGGTGTCCCTGCCACTGCACAAGTGGCGTATTTTGATGCTCTTGCAATGAGACCTGTCTGCATAGTCTTGGCGAGCAGGTTGCAGCTCAGCAACCATCTGAGGCATCTGTGCAGCCTATACGTTACTATTAAACAGTAATAATCAGACATCAGGATGTGATCTCAAACACTGATGTCATCATCCAGCAATATGTGAACTGATTTAATAGTACAAAAACCTGCAAATCCTTCCTCCTAACTGTTCCATGAATCCTAGCTCCTTATCTTCCTCCTCCCTTCTTATCTGTATCCTGCCTCCTTATCTGCTTCCTGTCTCCTATCTGCCCCCGGTGTGTCCTATTTCTTTCCGTATACGTCTACATTTGAGATCACCATCATCATCGCCATCATCATCCCCTTGCTGATCAGCTTCCAAGGTAACATGGCCTCAGAGAAAAGCGGATGACCTGAGGGTTTGAATACGTATAATCTGACTGGCGTGTCAGTGTGTATGTGTGTCTTTGATGGTCCCAGTGAGTTTAACCTGAAGGTATTGTTGGTCACCTTTGTGTAATCCCTGTACTCTGAGTGCCGTCTGCTCTATCTCAAAGAGGGCAGAATACCTCCTCTCGCCAACATGCCACAGGTAAAACATGCTGCATGACCACCTTCAGTACACAACACAATCAAAGCAGTACAAAGGGGGATAAATGTGCAACAGACAGAGTCAGATGGACCTAAAACGGATGGACTGGCACAACGTAAAGGACACTAAATGAGGACAATTATTTACATAGAAACCACACAAATGTGCTATAGTCACAAACGTAAAATAATTCAGCTTAAATAATCACATTTAACATCTAAAAAACTTAAATTTTAAATGTGTTTTTTTATATAAGGGCTGACAGGATGAACATTTAACACTCGTTACAGATGCTGAGGTGCCCATGAGCAAGACAACCTCGAGGGGAGCTGCTCAGTAGGCAAGAGATCTGGACTGTGGTTTGACCAAGCAGCTTCCAGATGTGTGAATATGTAGCAGAGTGCATTTACACTCATGCACCCTCATTATTTTACATAAAACCAGAATCAGCTGCAAATGAACCAGATGCACAAAGATAAGCAGAGAGTTAATGCAATATATCTGGAGTGCCGTGCAAAGAATACAAAAACACTGATGCATACGGAGGCGACGCACTGTATACGACGACTGGAGAGCTGGAAATCATGCAAGCACACAAATGCTGAAATCAAGATACACAGGATCCATGTATATCCTGCTGCTCAGCATGTGGTGGATGCTTTTATCCAGAATTCCCTGTGGTGCAATGCATGTATTTTTAGTGCAAGAAACCTCAGTGGGAACAAAATAAAAGGTTGGAAAATGTATGCTCCATGAGCATCAAGCTAGATGCCGATATGTGAGGAATGCACTGAACTCCACAAACATAAGTAGGCATTCAAGAGTCAACACGCACACACAACATATGAAGGATGCTGATATTCAAAAGACTGTATATGCAACAATCATAACTCATGATAAGTATATTGATATAAACAAATAAGTCCATCACAGTGAGGAATGCCAGCCTTTTATTGCATTTTAAAATGTATTAACTACCTTTTCATAAATGTGCTGCAAAAAAGAATTTAATGAACATAAAATGCTGCAGGCAGCACCAAGAGAATCAGAGACAGAGACAGTTAACAGGGTGAAAATCTAAAGAAAAGAGCAGCAGCGAGACGAGAGAGAGAGAGAGAGAGAGAGAAAAAAAAGAGGAATTTATAGAAAAAGCATGAGAGCACAGGTGCGATTCTTTGACCAGGTTATTAGCTATTGTGTGCAGTGACAGCTCTAATGGAAAAAATGACAGGTAAGTTAGAAAGAGGGAGATGGAATGCGAAAGGTATGGAGCCTAAATAAAGGACCGGGATGGAAATATAAGAGGCAAAATGAAAAAAGACAAAAACAATGAAGGGAAAGATGATGTAGTGAGGAATAGAATATAGGCAGAAATGAGGCTGGTAGATGGAGAATATAAATATGTGATTTGTTGCCTGAAAGCCAGACATGGTGGAGATGCATTTTTTTTATATTTTGTGTACGTTTACCAGTCTCCAACACAAATATAGCCCATAAAATATATGTAAGATCAGCTCAGTCCTCCATTAGCACTGCAGCGTGCATTATCCTGAGTCATAGTCAGCTATGTGCACGACAGGAGCAAATAACAGCTTAATTATCATGCCAGTTTAACTTAACTTTACAAATGGCAAAAAACAACACACATATGATACAGCCACATTGTACCGTGGATCAGGATTGCAGACACGTGATATAAAAAACTGCCTACATTCTCCAAAGTTTGATCCTGTGCTCCTGTTTTAATTGTTCAGTTGTCTTTTTTAATGTCAATTATATGCTAAAAAGATAATTTGGTATAGTTTTACAACAACAAAACCCCCCTCTTCTCTTTTCCTGTAAGACACTGAAATATTTTTGACTGCTTATCATGAACTTAGGGGCGTATACATAAATGTATCTGATCAAATGTGATTTGGGATGACTTGCTAACACCACCATTTGCACTTGACTTGTTGGTAGTAGAGTCTGTGGCATGTCCCACAATGCAATGGTTTGCATTTAAGAGATATGATTAATAAGGTCTGACATATAAACACTCACAGTCTAAACTACTGAGTGTGTATTGAATAGGTAGTAGTGAATGACTCAGCATATATTGCTCTACAGCTCCATATTGTGCTATACTTGTTGAGTCATACCTGCCTCGAGCTATCCAATCAACTCTTAACAATCCCATTTAAATCCCTTTGGTACCTAAACTCACACATTTTCCATTTGAGTCAGAAATAAATCACATTAAAGATGCTTAATGGTGTTTCTCTTACATGACACTATCTAACTCTACATAATGAAGCTCAAGACTGTACATAAACAATGGATCTAGCCACCGTGACGTACAAGCTTCACTTCGTTTGTGTTTTGATCATTTGGAAAATGGAGCAAAAGAAGAGAAGCTACGAGAAGTGGACGGACGACAAGGTCCAGGCTCTGTTAAGCGTATTAGCCGAGGAAGAAATTCAGCAGGACTTCAGGCCGACCACTCGAAATGACCAAGTCTATGGAAAAATAGCTGACGAGCTGGTGGAGCTAAATATAGGGCACATGCCGAAACAAATTCGTGAAAAGATGAAGAAACTTAAGCAAGATTATAAGAAGCTTCGGGCGTTCAAAACTGTCTTTGCTAATAACGCCTGTCGTCTTTTCCATGCAGATCACATGGTTTTATACACGATGTAGTAAAACACAAGGAACAACAGAACAACCTGAGCGTCCTCCAACCTGGTGTATTGTTTTCGCATAAATGATGATGAAAGTCTGTCACTCAAAGTGACCACACCCTTAATTATGCATAACTCTAAACCCTAATAAAATCTGAGGTGAGTGATGTCAGTTACCTACATACTTTCAAGTACCTGTTCTACTGTATTTCAATAAAGCAAAACAGAAATTAGCACTATTAGTTTTATGTTATGCTGCTAATGATGTGGCTCAGGCTGCTGTTGTGCCTAGCTAGCTCAGTGTTAGCATGCTAGCTTGTAGCATGCTGCAGTGTGGAACAACAGTAAACATAAATGTGCTGCCAGACTGTTTTCACTGCACATGTGTGTAATGGTGACTTGCTAATGTGATTGTTTTTATGGACTGTTGCTGTAGCCTGTAAAATGTATGTTTTAGGCTGTTTCACATAAAAAATCTCCACACAAAGCAAGGGGGGCTACATACAGACTGGACAGGAGAGGGAGTTAATTATATGACAGCAAAGTGTAGTAACAGTATAGAGAATAGTACTGTGTAATACAATATGTTTTATCCTTTGTTGTGTATTTCATTCTGCAATTTACAGAAATTACAGTTACGCTCAAAGATATCAAACCCTTGATGGGCATTCACCCTTCCCTCAGTGAAAATATATCTTTTTAATACTTGTTTTATTGACAGGTTTCCACCATATCAAATTTCTCCCTCAAATGAGAGGGACACTGCAACAATTACGTATTTTTCTATTTCATAGTACTTGTATTTAAAGAGCAGCTTTTCATGTTAAATTTAAATTGTTGCTTAATAAATACAAATGTATTGTAGTATGTGTCACATGGTCTTTTTTATCTTTTAAGTGAAAGCTGTAAATGTGTTAGTATGACTAAGTATGTAACTTGTATGCTACCCAGGACCACCTTTACAGTTGAATATTACAGTCAGGATTTTGAGGTTTAAAAGGCGTTTTAAAGCGGTGAAGATGAAAAGACGTTCAGAACTGGTTTAAAAGTGAAAGCTTTTTCATCTAATATTTGAAGACGTTGATTGAATGGTAACATCAAGACCATATTTCACTGGGATTTGCAATATTGACTTTCACCTAGGAAATTTGGATGTGATTTCTTTGTTAGGCTCCAAGACTGAAGAGGATGAAAATGTTGCTATTGGAATTCCCAGTGAAATGTGAACATTCAATCAAGGTCTGCAAATAGTCAGTAAAAAACTTTCATTTTTGAACCATTTCTGAACATCTTTTCACCTGTGACCATAGGCATTTTTAATTTTCAATGGAAAAATGTTCACTGGTTGGGCATTTCAACATGGAGGTCTATGGAGATTGACTTGCTCTTGGAGCCAGCCTCAAGTGGACATTAGAGGAACTGCAGTTTTAGGCACTTAAGCATTGGCTTCGTTTTTTAGCTCTGCCACTTGAATAAAGTATATTAAATACAAAAGCCTAATACTACCACATGATGGAGAGGTCAAAGGTTAACATGAAGCATGTTGGATAAAATCCAAACCACCTGGACAGATTCATCTAGCTACGACTTTTTTTTTTTTTTTTTTAAAGATTATTTTTTGGGCTTCTTTGGACAGGACAGTGTAAAATGGGGAGAAGGAGAGAGTGTGGCATGACACGCAGGGCCACAGGCTAGAGTCGAGGCCCGCGGCCGCTGCAGCTTCCACACATTTAGACTGTGGGGTGGTACAGTGGTTAGCACTGTCATCTCACAACAAGAGGGTTCCTGGTTTGAACCCAGAGTGGGGGAGCCCCTATGTGCGGAGTTGGCAGTTCTCCTCATGTCACTGTGGGTTTTCTCTGGGTACTCCAGCTTCCTCCCACAGTCCAAAGACATGCAGGTTAAGTTAAATGGTGACTCTAAATTGGCCATAGGTGTGAATGGTTGTCTGTCTCTACGTGTCAGCCCTGTGATAGTCTGGCGACATATCCAGGGTGTACCCTGCCTCTCACCCAGTGTCAGCTGGGATAGGCTCCAGCACCACACTAAGAATCCCTTACGCAGCCTTGCTTTACAGTGGATACGCTGATGTCAGTTGGTCAGTCAGTTATTTCCTCTGTCCATCAGAGTCCTGGGTGAAATATCTTAAAACCTACTGGACGGACTGCCATGAAATGTGATACAGACATTGACTGTGTTAATTTGAGAATTCCTCCTGCCTTTTTAATCACCAACAGGTCAAAGTCACCACTCGTTTAAATCCTCACGGGGGTGCTAGTGTGGCTCTAGACTTATAGTCTTGTGCAAACCAGATTGCTTTCTGAAGGCACATACAGGGTGCATGCAAATGTGTTCGGCAACAGAGTGAAAGATAATAATGCAGTAGGACGGGAAACTAGGGAGAGAAAAAAAAGATGTTAGTGATTCAGCAAAGACAGAAAGTAAAGAGTGAAAGAGCAGAGGGAGGAAAGAGTAAAGAGAAAGAGGGAGCAGTGGTTTATTGCTGTGTCACTCCAACCCAGACAGTGCTTGTGTTTCTTTTCTTTTTTTTTTTTTAGCTGCTGAATCCTTGAAAGAAAAGTTCAATATAAAACAACAGAGAGTCAAGTGTGGAAGAAAAGAGATTAGGGAGAGAGGGATTTGGGCGGTAGGAAAGGAGCTGGAGGGGGAGGAGAATGAAGAGAAGGAGGAGGGAAGTTAAAGGAAGACTGAAATTTTAAAAATGCCAGTAATTGAAAAAGAACGGAGGGGACAGAGTGGAGGAGAGTGACAGAGAGGTAGAGGGAGATGAGGAAAGACAAAAGATGAGGAAGAGGAGGGAAGGGAGTGAGGGGGAGGAGGAAGAGGAGGACAGGTGTGATCTTACAGCTTGGGTGTTTGTTTAGCCGAGAGCGGTAGCGGTAGAGCAGAGGATTATGGGATTACGGCCAGTGTCGTTGGTCATGTGAGTTGCCGTGGTGGACACTGACCCCGCTTACCTCCTGTCAGTAAGGAAGCTTAGCCTGGCTGTGAAGGTGAGGTCACACACACACACCTGCCCATCATCATTCAATCTCCTGGTCAGACTCTCAACTCCTCCTCTAACTCTCTTTTCTTTTTCCATCTTTTCTGTCTTTTCCCTCCTCATTTCCCTCCTCTCTTCGTCTCCTGACACTTTTATCTCTCTTGTTTAATTCTCTTGTCTATTTCTGTTTCTTTATCTCCCTCCCTCTCTTTCTCTATCTCTGTCTTCCAGATGTCAGGCTTCTTTTTGCCGCATGTTATACATGCACGGCTTATCCATGCCCTCACAAATCCAGCAGGATTCCTTGTTTTTTCTATCTGGAAGAGTAACGAATAAGAGGGAAAAAAGAGGAATAAAATATTGCAGTGTCAGGAGCAGGAACTTGGAAGATGTCCAGACTGTGAGGAATAAATACAGAAACAACCCTGGCCTTGGTAAGTTTGTCTCGACTTGATATGGCGGTAGACATTATAGCATTTATCTCATTTTTGTATACTTTTTAGTCAGTTTAACTCAATTTGTGTCATCATCAGATATTGAAGTAAGTAATAAAATCACTGGTTTCCAAAAAGAAAGACATGCAATAAAGAAAGGACGAATATATTCAAATTTGTAAGTATATTCAGCAACGTAAAGAAGATAAAATGGCAAATTAAACGCATTCATAGAGTCACAACTGAAAAAGACATTGGACTATACATGGCAACACAATGCCACAGATCTTCTCAGATAAATCAAATGCAGTCCTCGTTTTATTCATGACATCTGGTCAGGGACGAGCCTCATAATCAAACTGAATTACTGTTTTGTTTCAAGTCATTATTCCATTTGAATCACTGAATACAAATCTGAGATGAAGGCAGCCGTTCAGAGGTCTGGAACCAGCCTCATCAGGGAAGTAAAAAATGTTTTTTGTTGTTAGTTTTTTGTCTTTTGGGGAAGTGGCACAAACAAAGTTTTTTAAAGTTCTGAACAGAAGTTTTATAGCCAAACTGAATAGAAATCCTGAAATACTAAATACTAAACCTGGTATCTGGATGAGTTGGTATGTCGTCAGAACAAAAGTTAAGTAAAAATAGCATTTTCTGTATCTTTTATACTCAGCACAAAATGATGAATGTTTACTGTTACGACTCAGTGCTGACATTTAACAACAGCAATGTAAATGTGCCAGGTTCCAACATTCGTTCCATAGTTCCAACAATCTGCATTGATACACATTAAACTAGGGTTTAGAAAATAAAGCTCTTTGTCAATGTTAAAAAATTTCCCTCAAATGCAAAGTCAAGACATTTGATGTTACTTAAACAACAGGCCTACTGTACATCACTGGGTTGACTTGCTACACTAGCTTATTCTTTGTTAGAGAAGTCCCGATCAAGTTTTTTACCCCCAATCCCGATCCACGTCATTTAATATTGAGTATCTGCTGATACCAAGTCCCGAATGATACTTCTATTTTCTTAAACACACGCAGTGCACACTTAAAGTACTTCAGAAGTTATTAAAATCAATCAAATGTGTGATTAACAATTTAAAAACTTTGCATTACTTTAAAAAAAATCCCTGCATCCAAGCTGTTCTTTAAAGGGGAATTCTTGTGTGAAATGAATTTGGAATATATTGTACATGATCACAAGTTTGAATCTTGTGTTGGGTACAAAACCACGCTGATGCGATGCATTCTAAACTAGGCCGTTTTTAGCTGATTCCTCCAAAAGGCTAATGGCGCTAGCACTCAGGGCATGTCTCCAGGTGAAATGAAATAGCTGCCATTAAACCACTTACAAGGCTCAAAGTAGCCCCACACTTCCTTGGTAGTATAGTGAGGGTCCTACCATTTAAAACGAGGCATTCACAACTTTGTATGTGCACAGATAGTTTATTAAAAATGAATGTTTACAAAGACAGTACCTTGAAGTAGTTTTCCAGTCGCTGCCATTTTGAATTTAGGTCAAAACAAGTTGATTGCTGCAGGCGAATCTCAGGGGTGATCGGGATGTGTGTAGTGCACAAGCTTGGACGACAGCTTTTGAGGAGAGGAGAAGACGAAAAGAGGAGTGGGTAATCGACTTGTTTTGACCTGGCGGCGACCGGAAAACTACCTCAAGGTACTGTCTTTGTAAACAGTCATTTTTAATAAACTATCTGTGCACTTACAAAGTTGTGAATGCCTCGTTTTAAATGGTAGGACCCTCATTATACTACCAACGAAGTGTGGGACTACTTTGAGCCTTGTAAGTGGTTTAATGGCAGCTATTTCCTTTCACCTGGAGACATACCCTGAGTGCTAGCGGCATTAGCCTTTTGGAGGAATCGGCTAAAAACAGCCTAGTTTAGAATGCATCGCATCAGCGCGGTTTTGTACCCAAGACAAGATTCGAACTCGTGATCATGTACAATATATTACAAATCCATGTCACACTGGAATTCCCCTTTAATGTCTATTTATTTATTTCAAAATAAGTCTAAAGTAAACCCTCCATTTAATCTGTTTGGCCTTGTTGCTATCTCAAGGGAATGTCTCTGTCCCTTTAAGAGCGTAGTCTATTCTCCAGTAATTGCTGCTTCGTTGCAGCCTTCGCCTGAGTTACCTGAATGAACAGTATTTCATTCAGTGTTAATTTCTGTCGTATGTACATCTTTTGCATGATGTAGACAACATTAATATAATGCGCTTTTTGCTCCTGGAACTTTAGTTGTACTTTGTAGTGGAGAGTGTGATCGTCGTCGGCTCTGCAACACTGTCTGTCTCTCTGCTGCCTGCAGTGAAACACTGTGCTCCATGAACACACAAGTGTTTACCTCACATACACTGCTACATGTAGCTACATGCTAACGTCAGGGAAACATGTAATCTTGGCTGCAGATGCTGTTAATTTTTCCCCAATTTTGAATCAGATTCCTGTTGGAACATGTCTGGTTGTCAAGACTTTGGGTTGGAAAATTGTATTTATTTTTATCAATTCAACTAATTATCAATGGTAGAAGGTGCCGCTGTGTTTCGTTACGGTCATTTACTGGCTGCAAGTAAACTGCTATATGTAGCTACATGCTAACTTCAGGGAAACATGTAATCTTGGTTGAAGATGGTGTACTCCATTACAATAATTTTACCTGCTGCAATTATGGCGCAGAAAAGCTGAGAGCACAGATGTGGAAGACCTGGAAATTTTGACCAATTAGAGTAGACCGGCCTTTTCGGAGGGGGGGGGGGATTAAAGAGAGCGGCACTAAAACAGAGTGTCTCAGACAGAGGGTGAATACAAGTGTACTCAGTATGTGCAAAAATAGTGTTTATTTTTAACATCTAACCATGTAAATGTGCTCTAGTAGAAACCAAAAACACAAATATGAACCTAGAAATAAGCACAATAGGTCCCCTCTAAAGGAAAAAAGTTATCATAGAATAGTTAATGACATTGTGATTGATATTCAACATAAAAATTTACTTTGTTGAAATTATTTTTGGAGAATTAAAACCAACTGTAAGTGTATAATTTCAGTGTGCCAGTACTGCTGAACATCTTGACATGACGGCTTCAATACAAAAATGTACACAACTATGTCATCACATCTAACTTCACACATTTTGTTATCGCTGTGACAAATCTGATTTATCAGAGGTGTAAATGAATGGGAGTACAGTATACTGTGTTGGCTAATATGCACTGGAGGGGCTGGAGCTGATCCCAGCTGACGTTGGGTGTAATTTTCTCTCTGGGAGCAACGGAGATTTACAGCAATCTTTACTGTTTATGGTACCACGCCAAAGAAAACTGCTGGACGAGGACAAATAATGACCTGACAGTGTCGGACTGACATCTCCACCCTTAAACTCTTTGGTGTTAAAGTGTATTTTCAGTGAGCAAAACTGGCAACAGCTGGTAGCTCCTACAGTTTGAATCCTTCCAGATGTTTAAATATTCAACCATATATTTTCTGAGCAAACAGAAGCAACTTTCACTAACAACTAACGAACATGAACATCCACTATGTATACCCTTCAAATACTGCTTTGTCAAATCAACAACTTTGTCAGGTAATGTAGACAATATATCAGATACAATAACTTGAGGCTGTTAAATGCACTATAACTCTTAAACCGATGTGCTGTATGTTGAGTTGCTGAAGCATGGCTGCACCGGTTCCTTTCTGGGCATTAGGTCGGAGTGACGCATGTATCGTCCTAATCTCAGCTGATTTCACGTCCTGATTGGATCCTACTGGTGTTTCCTCTCGCTTCATTGAACAGCGGCACAAACAACAGCACCAACAGCGCAACCAGAGAACAGGGGAAGGTAGACTACCAGTATTTTACCCCCAATAAGGACAATACACTCCTCCCCTTAAAGGCTTTATCATTTAAAATAAAACGTGACAGTGTTCCCTTTTTTTTAACTGAGAATTTTTAAAAAATAAAAAAACACAGCAAAATCTTTTGACATACAGCACGAGAGTTTCACTGAACACACGACAGAAGAAGAGAACCTGTCGGCCTGCAGTGTGGCCAGCGTCTGGTAGTTAGTGTCAAAAATAGAAAGCAGCAGCCAGTGCGGCTGTAAGCTCACAGCTTCTGTTTGCCAAGTTTTTAAACAAGATCTCCAGGTCTAAATTTAACAGAGTGAGCAGGGTTTAACTGTTGTAATGGATAATTTTCTCTTCTCTTCATCATATCTTTAAGTTTGATGGTGGCATGATCGAATCAGGGTGCCAGCAGGTTCAAATAACAGATTTCCTTGCCTTGTGTTATTGGCACAGCATGGTGGCATTCACGGGAGAGGAGCAGACAAATGAACTGTGAGATAAAAACATTAGAAAATGAAATACCGTAACTAAAAATTTAAAATGCTGGATCCATATGCTCATTAATTTCTTCTTGGCTGAAGGACAAACCTAATAATGACATGAATTTTTGATTTGTTTAATAATTAACTGTGTTATTACCAATCAACTAATGTGATTTTTTACACTTTTGCTTTACAATGTATGATTTAATGAACTGAGTTTTAAAAATGAACCCTTTGAAATAATGTGCAATATATAAACTGACACCCTCCATAATGTATAACCGTTAAATTTAAGGGTATTTACTTTGAGCTGCGGAGGCGGTGGGCTCAGGATCAGCCTCGGCCCAGACAGGAGAGTAAACACAGACCAGAGGCTTTGTCTGAACAGATTAGCCGCAGCTAGCACGTTTACCATTCACCACTACCACTGATTGAGGGATTACATACAGTATGATGGGACTGCAGCTATTGGAATAAAACACGAAGCAGTATGAGACCAGATAACTGGCACATGATGACTAATAACTTACAATCCTAACAGTGAACCTTAAAATCTCTCCTTAAAAACAATGAGAGGTACAGAAATACAACTATAAAGCATTACTAAATCATATTACTTTATATTCTACAGATTTTAAATAACCACAACAATAAAAAATGCTGTCTTCCCTCATACTGTCCTTTTTTTAATGCACATTGTTTCCATGATGGATTTAGAAACACTGAGAAACAAGCAGGGCACCGTGCATTCTGTGAACTCTGACCTCCTTAGTATTAGTGGCTTATAATGTTGGTGATCTGGGAGCTTATTCAACTGTTCTTCGGAAGTCTGTGCAGATAAGAACATAAGTTAAACGCTTAAACAGGACTGAGGTGGCGATCTGATGGATTACTGAAACCTTCAATTTACAATTGTGAACATTTAAAAAAGGGGTGTCATTAAAAATAAAACTTAATGTTGATGTTGAAAAGGTCATTTTCATCTTTTCAACATCTATTTCAACAGTCCTGATTAAGTTTTTAAATGCTGAAATTAAATGTAACATGTGTCTAAATATCTAAAATTGAATGTCCGTGCTCACCCACACAGGTGTTTTCACTTTAGCCTGATTAGACCTCTTCTCAGGACTGCGTGGGCGTGTACAGCCACTTGACAAATCCCTCACTCTCTACTGGGACACCTTTACATTTCTTATTAGTCCATGGAGTTGACATTCCCAGTATAGCACCACCTGTCCAATCAGCCCGGCTAACAGAAAACACCTGAGAGTGCTCACCGCCTTTAAGGGGGAATAGCGTGCTGATATATTACCTTCTTTTCCATTCTTTAAAGCTTGTGTGTTTATTTGCATGTAGTATATTTAATGTCACAAGAATACCTTGGCATTTTGAGTTGCAGTTTGTCTCTACCAAACATTCGTCACATAGTGTTAAATTTCCCTTTTTAATGGCTTGTTAGGGAGCATGCAGCTATCTGCGCGGTAGAGAAAGGTTTCCACTGCTAACAAGCAATTGGCGAACCTTCTTCAACAAAATGTGACAAGTTCCCGCTGAAGAAAAATAAGCTGGAGAACATGAAAATGCTACAGTCCTTTGTTAACACCAGAGTAATGGGACACAGTGTGATTCAGTGGTGTTCAGTAAGACCGTAATCAAACCAAAGGCATAAAATGTATAGAAATACATGAAACAAGGAAAAACCTGAATAAATGAGTGGAGAAAAATAACAAGCCGCTTTCACGGGTACTAAGATCACTGAATAGTATATAGTATATATGGTATATGGTAAATGTATATGGAAACAATGTAAATTATATGCTGCTGTATGACCTTTGTAGTCACGTAGTTTAAACCCAATGGAACACCTAGGAAACATTTACAGGCCAAGTGTTACTGGGAATTCCCTTTGGAAGTGAGACGTAGGTGAGACATCAACACATAATGCTTGATTTATATGTGACGCATCTGTCAGGGTCGCAAGCGTCCACCAGAGTGACATCACGCCATCAGATATGTCCTTTTCCTGGGGTACCATGTGGCAGTTTTTTCAACATTTTCTTTTCACTGATGCAGATGGGCTTATTCATCTATGAAACCATGCTGTAAACATTTACACAGTTTTTGGTACCCTGCCAAAAATGGATGGACCTGCATTTGTATAGCGCCTTTCTAGTCATCCGACCACTACCAGTCACATTCACCTGTGACATTCATACACTGGTGGCCGAGGCTACCAAACAAGGTGCCACCTAACACACTCACACACCGATGGAGCCGAACCGCTGATCTTCCGATTGGTGGTCGACCCTCTCTACCTCTGAGCCACAGTCTTGTTTGGAAGACTATCAGTTTACCACAAGGAGAAACCCACACAGTGTACACGAGATTCAAACATTTCTTCGTCACAGGCATAACTGAGGCGTACTTGTCCTGTTAGTCAATCTGCACTGGCTCCATCTTCCATAAAGCCTCTTCCATTAAGCCTCAGAGACATGTGTCTCACGCAGTCAGTATGGACCACTGTGGCTGGTCTATTCTAAAATACACCAGCCACTCAATAGATTACCATAGTTTTTTTGGCTGGTTAGTGAAGAAAATCTAGCAGCCACATGCATATTTTACCTGCATTTAGCTAGTCGCTGGTCCTCATTTCCAGCCCTGACTGGCTGTTAAACAAAGCTCTACACCAACATCATCAGAGCACCAAATGAGAGAATATCTGTAAGAGGAATGGTGCAAGTTTTGGAGGATGTAAAGCAGAGGTTTTGAAACTGTAAGGTTTGCCTCCCCAATGGGATACAGGAGAGTTGAAGGGAGAACAGAGGGGCGGACATCGGGCAAAGATACTGTATGAAGTGAGAGGGAGAGGTGCATGCTGATGTTCTGAAAACAACAGGACGTCAGTCATTGAACCAACATGGACCAACAGTGGCACCAGCTGCAGTGTCTGTATAAAAGTCGAATGTCACATATTTAAATTCTGTGACTAAGATTTCCCGAGGATATCATTATCTCTACGTCTATTGCAACCAGATGTGCATAAAAACCGTTTGAAACCTGAACAAATTGGCTTGATTTATTTTAAAAACATGGCAAGAAGGCGACGAGCAATGAAAAAAGAAATGACCCCAAAAATTAGCAAGACATTAGTAAAAAGAGAAAATTAAAGAGAAAAAAAAAGAAAGAAAGTTAAAAATAAACAAGTAAATGACCTGGAAAAAGTGCTTAAAAATGTTAATAATTCTGTCACATAATTTTAAAATGTAATAATAATTATTATTGTAAATATATTTTGTCCCTAGCTTTTGTCTTTTTCCCCCCATTTTTTATTTTAATAAAATTATAAATCTTTTAATTTTTATTTATTTATTTTGCAATTTGTGGGACTTTTTTTTTTCTTTTTTTTTACCAAGTTACCATGTTTTTGAAAGGTTTAAATACTTGCAAGCATAACAAGAAAGCAGCACAAGAAAAATGCTGTCACTCCAGGTTTCAAAGGGTTAAACACGAATATTGCGATATATTGCAATTTGTTACTTGTTTTTATCTGCAAATAATGTCCCCAAACAAAATTTTGTCAACATCTGTATTATCGAAAAAGATAATGTTTTCGGTCTGTTCATCTCACTTCTTTTTTTTTCTTCTTTTTTGCAGCAAAATATATGTAGAAGACTGAAAAGCAACTGATTATATTATTCAAGTAGGCTACCTATAGTTTATTTTGTGTATATAAACTAATAAAAATAAATATTAATAATTAGTACAATTGAAAAACGATACTTGACACTATGTGACGATACGATAATAATACACAAAAATATTGCGATACTACGCTGTATTGATTTTTTCCCACACCCCTAAAAGATATGCTCCTTACAACAGAGTGTGCAATAGAATCATCAAGTTTGTAAGTTTTCTTCAATATCAAAGTAATCAAGAGATGGCTGTATACATCCATGGATACACCGCAAACAAGAAGTGATAGAAAATTCTGCATATTTTTATGGTGCCAATTTGACAAACTGTCAAACAATACAAGTTAAAACAAATTCACAATAGATGTGATCACATACATCCTAGGTCAAAAACTGTGGCACCATAGGGTGTGATCATTTTTGTGGACTGACCGACATAACAGCCAACAAACCTACAGAGAAAGCTATAAAGCTGCTGGTCACAGCTAAAATGGGGCTCAAGAGTACGGCAACATTATTATACTTCCTGTTTACATCCCAGCCAACAACTTTCAGATACCGTAGTTCTAACACAGTTGTCTCAGTGTTGTCACGGATCTGTAGTTATGTGTCTCTGTATGTGTGAAACGTGTACAGCAGGATTAGCTGCATGTGCTGCACAAAGTGAAAAGACTTTACAGCAAATAGTTTTGGGAGATTTTTCTGTTAGTTAAATTTATATCTGTGCTGTTATTTTTCACACTTTGTCTTGATTATACCGCCTACACTAAGCTGTCACTCAGCCGCACACCATTTAAACAGAGCAACATTTAGTACTGCTTCCCATTCTCATTATCTCATATCTTGTGCTGCCTGTTGAACAAGAGCAGAGTCTTTCAGTGTAACTGTGGAACAACACTGTACATGTCTCTCAGTTTGACAAATGTTTCACTTATCAGGCCCATTATTGACAGCCACCTGTCTGTTACATGGAAATAAGGCTACCTCATGTGCCTGTCTGTCACATGAGCAGAACTTTATTCACACAATCCGTCTTCTACTGCTGTTTTTTTTATTTGACAGCAGAGTATCAAGCCAAATCATGAGACAGGCAACAAAACTTCCCACCTGGAAACAAAGACTGTTTATCTGTCAAAAGTTTTTCCAGTGAGCGAACTCTTCAGATTAAACAAAAGTCTACAGGAGATGATGCTTTCAACCTCTTTTCTCCCAAAATGTCATGTCAAAAACAAACCTGGACGTTCAGTTTATTATCTGTCAGCACAAACAGCAGCCCCTCTGCACTGTTTTTGTGCTCATATCACTGCATTTGTATGTTCACCATCATCTCCAGACTTAAACTTGTATGATCCACTGTGGGATAAACAATCTAAAAGCTTCATGAGCACACACTGGGAGGAAGCAACTACCGTGCTCATCTTCAAAGTATCTGTCTGTCAATGTTCCTGCCTCTGCTGATGTATGTGTGTTAAATTATTGATGCATTAACATGAAGCCAGTATTTTAAAATCGCAGGTGGTCCAACAAATTGTTTTGTTTAAACTCAAAGAATACATATTTCATTAGTTTATTGCATGTTTTGCATGTAAAGTTATGTGTGACTGCGGGTAAATCGATAGAATTACAAATATAGTGGATCTGAAACGTCTCACAAAACAGAAATGTCTGATTTTAAGTGGCAGCATATCAAAAGTCTACTTTAGAATAGTACTGGAGTAAAAGTATTTTTGCTGCTCGTGTCCTCAGTTTGCTCCGTTGACATGTGCAGCTGACTTATATTAGCACTTTATTCATTGTTACCTTTATTAGCTGAGTGAGTCACACCGTGTCATCAGTCTCGTGGCACTGAATGTAAATTATAACGTGACTCACGGGGTTAATTTTAAGGGAACAGTGTAATAATTGTGACAGTGTGTTGAATAACTCTGAGCAGCTCAAGCCAGTGTCTTACAGTGACATTGAGGTGTTTCAGGATGTGAGACACAAGACAAATGCTATAAAAAGATCACCAAGGTACAAAGGACCGTAACGTATCTGTGGGAAGGAATTACGTTATATGAACATTTTTATTTACTCCTTTAGAACAAAAATGCCCCTCAACTAATGCATACCACGACTGACATTTTCAACTGCTTAATGATCGAGAAGGATGCTGTGAGAGAGAAACTGGCACTGCAACACATTTTAGGATATCAAGCTTAATTTTTAACGCTTTATTTTTTATTCCTGTGGCCTTTCTCTGCATGAATTACTGTAAAACACTGCTAAAAGATATATTTTGAGTGTGTACAAACATGCATAAACCAGCGACACGGTGGTGCAGTGGTTAGCACTCAGTACATTTACATGCAGCTTGGGAAAATCGAATTCCGACTGAAATTGGACTATCCGTAGCTCGACTACCACACCTAGATAATTCCATTGAAAATCAAACTATTGCTGCATGTATCCACTTAGTCCGACTGGAGTCGGACTCAGCGTTCTGCGCATGCACCACTTTTTCTTTTGTGGGCTTTCACCCGGAAGAAGAAGAAGATGACATAGCAGCATATCAGTATACAGCAGTGCAGTAACTCACGGGAAAAACAAACCGAGAAGCAGAAGACGCACCTCTGGACAGACGAGGAAACAACATTATCTTCATTCATCGTTAGCTTCCTTAACTAGTTCAATACACGCTATATTAAAAAGGACACAGCGCCGCCTATCAAGGTGTAGTCAGACGTACTTGGTCAGAAATTCGATTTTCTCTTCCGCATGTATACTCAGACAAGACAAGAAGTCCGAGTTGACTGATTAGCCGAGCTATGAGCTTAGCTTGACTACTGCGTGCATGTAAATGTACTGAGTGTTGCCTCACAGCAAGAGGGCTCCTGGTTCAATCCCAGGAGGGAGCCCCTGTGCGGAGTTTGCATGTTCTCCCTGTGTCAGCGTGGGTTCTCTCCGGGTACTCCGGCTTCCTCCCACAGTCCAAAGACATGCAGGTTAATTGGTGACTCTAAATTGTCCGTAGGTGTGAATGCGAGTGTGAATGGTTGTCTGTCTCTATGTGTCAGCCCTGTGATAGTCTGGTGACCTGTCCAGGGTGTACCCTGCCTCTCGCCCAATGTCAGCTGGGATAGACTCCAGCACCCCCGCAACCCTCAAGAGGATAAGCGGTTACAGAGAATGAATGAATAAACAAGCATGCATAAAAGTTGGCTGTAGCGAAAATAATGAGATGGAAATCATGTGAGGTTTGCTGGAAGACATGTGTGCTTCATTTATGGAGTTGGCTTCTTATAAAAACAGGTTGACTGGAAGGATATTCATTTGGAAAAAAACAAAAAATACTTCTGGGTCTTGGATCAAGAGTAAGAATGAGCTGTGGTGTTTTTAATTATAAAAAGAACAATATTTAATTGCTGAGAGAAGCTATGTTTGCTTAGGAACAGTGAGCAATCAAGATGTGGAAAATATAAATATGGTGTGAAAAATGATGCTGTTTTATGATTTATTCAAGAAGCACAATACTTAATGTGCCCAGTTGAGCTCTGGTATTTTACAACTAACTGTTGAAACTGGATGCTATGTCAAACTGGATGAAGAAAGACATTTAAAGTTTCTGCACACCAACACAGGTGTTTTCAATCAGTCTGGCTGATTCAACGTCTTGTCAGGTGAAGCTGGGTGGAGCTATGTTACAAATTAGGTGGAAAAATAGAAGGACAATTACAAGGCTACTATCCACAAATGCAAAACCAGAAAATGACACAACCTTACAATCTGACACAATGCGCTATTTCACATCTCTCACACACCTTAACACAGGTGATAATGCGCATGGATACATAACTGCCAACTTACGGTGTTCAATAACCCGTTTGTATGTGCTGTCAGCTTATGTTTCCCAACAACATCTCTGGTGAGCACCGAGGTGTTTAATCTCACGTATTTCCTCAAAAGGCAGACTTTAGAATTTGTGATGCAGAACATTTCGCTCATGGTGACAAATTTCCCACACTCAAAGCACTTGACAGTGCGGGCGTGGTGCATTTCCCCAACTCAATTTTAAACCCTTTCATCAGCCACTGACTTTGAATTGTTGAATGATGATAAATAACAGCAGCTACCGAGGGTTTTGTATGTCATGCATTAATTACAGACTTATAATAACTTTAAAATTAATCAGTGAAACCACACTTTTCATTATCTGAAAGTATATAGAAAGATATATTTATATATGAGCTGTTTTTCTTGTGGTTTTGGTCTATAATCACATGTGAGACAGGCCAAATGATTGCCATGATTTTTCATCGTTGATACTTAAAAAGTTTTAGTCTCTTACAATTTAAGTAGGTGCATTTTTTCCACATTGTGTGTTTTACGTGAATGTAGATTTGTGATTTATACTTTGTACAATAAAATCTGTTTGAGGCAAAGAATACATTTACACGTTTATTCAGTTGGACGATGAATTTGTATCTTGACTTAAATAAAATAAAATATAGTGTGTGACTACAAAGCATCAATAAATCACAAAGGTATGTTCCAGTAGCTCAGCATTTCATAGTTAAGATTTGTTTTTTCTGTTACACTTTTTTGTGTCATCACTTTCAGCTGGGGTCACAAACCAATTCCCCATGATTTTCCTATGACTAGTTTTTGGCAACACGGAAACTGTCACTGGTGTCACGGCAGATTAGTGTAAGAAAAAGCGAGGTTGAGAACGTAAATAGTTCCTATAGGATGTTTTCTTTCTTTGCCGACGTACTGCATGAAACTGTGTATTTACCTTAGATGTGAAGACAGCATTTATTCTTCCTTTGTGCAAAGTCTTTTACACAATCTGTAAGCATTTTAAAACCTGGACCTTTCTGAGTGTCTATTGTATCCTACAACACTGAGTGTATAAAATAATAACGGCACAATTTTCTTCATGACATGTGTGACTGAGGGAACCCATGAGAAATCTATAATCTGTCACAGATTTTACTACACCCACTTAAAACGAGGGCGATGATGGATGGTAGAAAGATAAGAACAGTATGAGGGAGGATTTTGAGCCTTTAAAATAAGATAGAAGTGACAAAATAAAGGGCAGCTCAGAAAAGAGTAGAACGAAACGTAGATAAAAGTACAGTAAAGCAATGTTTGACAAAATCCTGAAGATTGCGGCAGTTTTTCAGCATACGATATCTGACTTACTCGGGATGAAATGTGTTTTTTATGTGCTGATCACTTCATGTTTTTTTAGATGCTGGCCTTCATTGCTTGCTGCTCATTATGTGATCATGACTACTGTATATATCACACAGCAGACTGAAGAAGGTTTGACTTCTCTTATGTGTTCTACAGGGACATGATTGGCTGCGAGGGCCTGAACGGGTGACAGCCTGAGCGGTGGCCGCTCCAATGGCGTGGACCGAGCCACGGCCGCGTCCAGACCCAAAGCCAGAGCCGAAAGGGATACCTGATAATACCAGGACTCACACTTTTTCATCCACCATTCATCAAGTCCAGCCTCTAGTTTTATTGCCCCTCCTTCTCCTGTTTACTGCCTTTGCTGACCTGGGTCTTGCTGGTCCACCCCAGCCAGCTCGGCCCCCCCTCCTGTCTGGACAGCCTTTTATCATCTTCTGGGGCATCCCTGACTCTTCCTGCTCTGGTCGGCCAGATCTAAGATCTTACGGGATGGAACCAGAGGGTCGCGTGGCTGTCTTTTATGAGGACACACTGGGGAACTACCCTTATTTTATAGACAAAGACACACCAGTCAATGGAGGGCTACCACAGCACACACGGCTGGATGACCACCTCCGAAAGACACAGCAAGACTTGGAGGCAGCTTTACCTGCTCCGAGGTATCTTGGGCTGGGGGTGCTGCGCTGGGCGGAGTGGGTCCCCCAGTGGTCAAGGAACCGAGAGAAGCAAGCAATGTATCGGGAGGCATCGAGAAAACTGATGAAGACTTTCTTTCCTAACTGGACCCCGGAGGAGGTGGAGAAGTGGTCACAGGTAAGAGGGAGAAAACAGGTTTGCAGGAAATAAAAAGAAGGAAGTGAACATGAAAAGGAGAGAGGGATAAGAAAGAGGTTAAGGGATCACGGGTGGAAGTGGAGAGGAAACTTTCAAAGATGTTGGCAGATGGTGGAGGGTACAAGATGCCGGTGGGGGAAAAAATACTTCCAAAAGTGTTTGTTCTTTAGTCAAGAGAAAATCTTTGAAGCAAATATCCGGTGGGACTTGGTCACTTATAACACCACTATAGTACCATTTGCTTCTGGTCATAACACTAAAGTATCCTCATGATGTTGGCAATGATATTTCAGTATGATGTTGTGATGTGAGCACCTTTTAAAGAGGTACCAAAAGACGAAATGTAAGAAAATGGGAAAGTGTGGCAGGCCCAGGAGGGCACCGCAGCAGTGAGTGAGAAAGAGAAGGACTCCAACCTGGTGGAGTGGGCGGATTAAATAGTCTGAACCCAGGCAAGGACGGAATCAAAATAAAGTTGTTTGTTGTAACTTTGACGCTCACTTTGTCAGGGTGAGTCGTCACATCAGTGTAACGTCTGCCCCTTCTGTTTCTCACTCACAGCTGCGGTGCCCTTATGTGCCTGCCATACTTCCCCACTTTCCCTCCTCCCATTTCTTCTGATATCAGGCAAATTCCCTCCAGTGAATTCAGTCCATTTGGAAAGGTTTCATAAACATCAAGTTCTGTTAACAGGGGAAGTGACAGTGATATCCTGCATAGTGCTATGCAATAGGGGTGTAAATCACCAGTTTCATCACAATACGATATCATATCAATACTATGATCAACGATACAATATTTTCCGATTTAACAAAGTGTGCCACGATACGATTTCGATTCGATACGATTCAGGGGTGTGCGATTGATATTAGGCGATATTAAATGCCCATTTAACACAGTCTGTTACAGAAGAAGCTGACACCCCTTTCTTTTTTACTTTTGGCCATAAAACACCTAAACACATAAATGATAAGTTCAGTAAAGTGCAATTTAAATTGACTCCTCTGACACAAAGGGCTTTCTGACAGAGAGACCTTTCTGGAAGAAAATAAACATCATCTTTTTCATAAAACTTCAGGAATATCTGGCTTAAAGCCCTGAAGGAAAACTTCTCCCAACAGCCATAAAACAGATTAACAACAGGACCATTCAACATTCAGCTCAGTAATAACTGTCAAGGGTCAGAGACCTGTCAGTTGTTTTTTGCTAATCACCCATTATTAGCTTTGGCATGTTTCCATTGCATTAATTAGCCTAGCGGCTAGCGGACATTTTTCCTCTTCTCATAGCTTAACAAATGACACGCAGCAGTAATATTTATCTTACTCACCGCTGGTTTAAGTCACTGTATCTCCCGACAGAACAGCTCGGTTGAATTTCAGCCTGCATGCACGGTTTTTCAGACGAACATTGTTAAAACAGAGCGGCTAATGTTGCTAAAGCCAGAAGCTAGCGGAGTGAGATACTCGTCCAGGCAGGTGACGTCACGTTGTGTTCCGTCTCGTGACGTCATTGTTTACATGCGCCATGTGCTGTCTGTTGATCCTTCTTTTCTCCGAAATCCATAATATTTCCACTCTGCTGATTTATTCCCGAGTAAATAACGTTATCCTCATCGTCTTTCTCTTGGCTGCTAACCATCTGCCTGCCGCTGTTTGACAGTGACACAAACCTTCAAAATAAAAGCCTGTGCTAAAGATGACGATATGATCGATGTTTCCACTTTGCATCGATGTGATTGGATTGTTGATCATTAAATCGATGTATCGATCCAGATCGATGGATCGTTACACCCCTACTATGCAAACAAAGCTAATGGTCATTGTAAATAAAGCTAAATTTGAGAGCCAGTTGGTATGACAGTATGTGTATACATATGTACACATGAACATGTATATAATTTGTGTGATATTAAATTGAGAAACGTTTACAGATAAATAAATCCAAAGGTCATGTCTGGTTGTGGATCATCCAAATTAAAGTAATGGTTTGACATTTTGAAAAGTATGTTTTTTAATATCCTTGGAGATATTTAGATGAGATTTAGACTTAAGATTTCACCACTCACATGTCTGTACACTAGATATGAAGTTACCACCAGCAGCTGGTTAGCTTAGCTTAGCATAAAAACTGGAAACCGCTCGTCTGGCTCTGTCCAAAGGTAACCAGACTTACTAAGTAATATTTATATCTGTTTATTTAATCCACACAAAAACCGAAGCATATAAACAGCACATTGTAGTTTTACAGGGGGCTATTTGTCTGGACCATTTGTCTAGTCAGTTTAACATAGTGTCCAAACACTGGAATTACAACTTCCTGGTCTGTCCAGTGATGTCATGGGGCCCAAAAATACTTTTTCCCATAGACCTACATTGTGAAAGAGACGTCTGCAAACCAACACATAATATTTTTGAGGTACATCAGCTTCCCAGTGCGACCACTTAAATGGCCCTTATTCAAATCATTTTGTCCTAGAAGTCATTGATATCCAAACCCAGAGTTATTACAAACTGTCATCCATGTTAAGGCAGTCCAAGACCGAGCATCTGGGAGGCAGAGTTAGTTAAAGAAAACTCTAGTGTGCTTGCTCTTTGAGGCGACAGATGCAGAAGATTTAGGTCATTTTATACCTGGAAGTCAAACTTTTTTTGCTTCATGCACCACTGAGCAACTTTCACAGGAGTGAACGCGGCTCTGCATCAAACACTGTATCCAGCTCCTTGTATGCATTTATGTCCTTGTCAAGAAATAGTCAGCAACATAACCACAGCGTCACTTGTACACCATGGTTTTTGTACAGATTAAACAAAGCAGATGTAGTATGTTAATTAGTGAGCTTCAGAGATGCTATTGTAATCTGTCTCCTGTCTTCAGCCTCATGTTTAACAGAAATACATTAGAGTCCTCTCATGTAACTGCAAAAAGAAAATAAGTGTGTTCCCCAAAGTGTTGAGCTATTCCTTTAAATACCTGAAAAATACTATGAATCCAATGCGGCCATAAAGCTGTCCTGCTCACTGACTTGCAACGTTGTCCAGAGGTATTAAAATGATAGCTTTCTCACAGTAGAAACTGTGAGGCAAAATCTTTGACAAACTGTTGACAAATTTGATGATCTGGCCGTTTCATATTTACAAAAATTTGGAAAACTTTTTAGACCCCAAAAGAGAAACTGTCTGAAGGGGACTGAAACAGAATCTGTCATCTATTACCACAGGTGGACTTCGAGGCGGCAGCACAGTCAGTAATGACGGAGACTCTACGGGAGGTCAACAGGTTAAGGCCCAAAGCATTATGGGGCGTCTCCCCTTTTCCCAGCTGCTACAACGGCAGTCCTGCCCAAACCATGTTAGCCAATTACACCGGCCAGTGCCCTGCTCCAGAGCTGGCCCTTAACGACGAGCTCCTGTGGCTATGGAAACGATGCACCGCCCTCTACCCTCTACTCACCCTGGAGAAGCTGCAGGTGGGTGACACTGCTGTGCTTTTATGTTGTGTATCTTTTTTGGGTTAAGACAGTTTATATTGCTGCCGATTGCATAATAATAATAATAATAATAATAACAATAAACAGAATATTCTATATAAAGAGCATATTAAAAAACCGTAATATATCTCAGAGAGAATCATCTTTTTAAAGCCTACATCCGCCTACAAGCTTGACTGGGTGCAAGCAGTAACAACAAAGTGTGGAGGAGAGATAGATCAAGTCACAAAAAGTTGTAGAAACTACTGTCTAACTTAAGCTTGTTCCCTGAGCAGTCGACAACATCTACTCATCTGCAAACAACTCCCAGTGCGACACCAAACACCGAGTGAAATGAAAAATGCCATGTCTAGTTCATCAGGGAGATTTTATAGAAAGTTACAAAACTTCTTCTTGTCAAAACCAGAGTACACCAACCTCTCTGTGAGCTCAGAGATGTGCTTCACTGTAAACCAAACTGAGTATTATCACAATGCCAATAACGAACAATGTGCACAATGTGTCTCCTGTGTTATAGAGTGGGGCCCCTGGAGCCAGGCTTTATTTGTCCAGCCAAATAAGAGAAGCACTACGAGTATCATCTCTGACTGGGACTGCGTTTGATCTTCCTGTATTCCCACTGGTCAAGAGTTTCTACGCCTCAACTAACACTTTCCTGTCGCAGGTGAGATATCAGTGATAAAGCAGAACAAATGGAGAGGAAACAGGGGCAGAGTCATGTCGTATCAAAGCTCTCATTATCCCTTTGTATAAAGTCACACAATTTTGTTTGGAAAAAAGAATAATGAGAACGATGAAAGGTCCTTTTGGTTCACACTTTTATCATCGGGTGATGAATTTAGGGTGAAATAAACAGAGGCCTAATGTGACAAATGTGATGGTGTTTATGCTGAATCAAACAAGTACAAAGAGAGCAGCTGAAAAAGAGCATGCTGTGCTGTGACTTTTATAGCTGCTTTGTATAATTTCTTTTTTGCAGGCAGACCTGGTCAGCACCATAGGAGAGAGTGCTGCCATGGGAACTGCTGGAGTTGTCATCTGGGAGAGAAGCGAGACTAAGACGGAGGTACACAACTATACATTTGCATACAGTGCATACACCCATGAATATGTATGCGTGTTTATCTTCTGATATTTATGTATGTGATCATTTTAAATTGTTTGTTTACCAGGATTTCAGTTTATAAACACAGAGTTTCACCACTTTACTTTTTTATCTCTTTGATTAAATCTCTACAGATGGCAAACTTCCTCTTCAACATAAAAAGTGCATCGTCACATGTCTTACATATATTTACTGGGTCTCTGTCTATTTCCCAGAGGGAGTGTCAGGACCTGGCAGAGTTCGTCCGTAAGGTCCTGGGACCCTACTCCATCAACGTCACCACGGCGACTCGACTCTGCTCAGCCTCTCTGTGCCAGGGAAAGGGTCGATGCGTCCGACAAAACCCAGAAAGTTCAGCCTACCTTCACCTCCCAGCCCCAGCCGATGTAGTGGAGAAGGTGACGGAAAAGGTGAGCGAAATGATTTCAATATTAATTTGTGCTGCATTTATAAAGCAATGTTTATGTACTGTATCGCAGTCATCATTAATCCTGTGCACAAGCATAAGCTCGATGCCGACTCCTACAGTAAGCCATAAATAGATGTTGACAGACTGTTACTGATGATCCTAAGAGTTTCATGACAGAAGACACTTCTAGTTTTTAGTTAATTGGCTACACAAAACTAAAACTACCACACAACTGCTCAGTAATTAATCCTAAATTCTTAAAGAATATCATGTTCAGTTCTTGTTGAAATTGTTCAAGAGAGGTGTTGATTTAACTTTATGGTGATTTTGGAGGCTGCGGTGTGTGGTGCTTTTAGTGTTTACTCTCCTGTGAGTGTGTATGAGTGTGTTTAAGCCTTAATGTTGCTACATTATTTTAGGAGCCAACAGTGAGTGTAGAACGATTAACAAACATGCATGATGGTGAGCTATGAGATGCTTTTACAATGGGCCAAAAAGAAGAAAGCTCCTTAAGAAAAGCTCTGCTTGCTCTTCAACTTTTTCCCCTTTTCTGCTGCTAAATAGTTGATTTACAAAAGTCTGTGTTCGCGTGTGTAAAAAGAGACACCAGTTCTCAACTTATGTTCTTTCTGTGTGGAGAGTTGGAGACAGAACAACCCGTTTTGAGTCACGACTGATAATGTTAACCAAGACAACAGCAGGGAGTCCAGTTGCCTGAGGATCTTCTGTGTTTAGACAGTGAAAAAAACAGAGAGGGAAACTGTAGCGGAGACACATTAGAAAAAGATCCACTGGAACATTGTGTTCTCTGCAAACATTCATCACTTTTTTGAAATCTCCAGCTTCGGTAATATTCAGTTGCCATAAATGATACAGCACAATAAAGTATGAATACCGCTGCAACTACAGAGCACCATGAGAAGTTTATTTCCTTTTGAATTTGAGGCCTGCTATTTAATCTTCAGCTTTCAGATTGATGTTCCCAGTGAAAATTACAGCAGTTATGTTTGCTATTATAAACATTATTTTTTATCTAACGTCTCAGGCAGACGCAGCGAAAGCCACAGATCAGCCGGAAACAAACACTAAACCAGCTGAACCAGACCCAGCGGAGATGTGGAAGAAGGACTTCCAGTGCCAGTGGTACAAGAACGCAGACGGGGACGTCTCAGACCAGCAGTCCCCCAAAGACGGAGTCTCTGTCGGGGTTACCGTAAAAGAAAATGTTGGCAATGTAATGGGGACTACAATCACATCTACCACAGCTTCTACAACAACAGGTGCCTCTGTGACTGAGCTAAGAGGAAGCAGTTCACCTAGCACTGGAAGTCCGGCGCTTTTACTGGAAGTGACTACAGACAGTGGGGCAAATCCACCGAGTGCCCCAAACCTGACTGTTCTGCTGTTGCTGCTGGCCGGACGTCTATGCCTGGAACCTTAAAATGCGAACAAACCAGCCTTCACCTGGAAGGTCTGGGCTGTAACTGCAATGTGAGCCCTTCTCAAGTGCCCTTGAGCAAGACACTGAATCCCTGCTTGCAGCAGGTGTGCTGCTTTGTAGAGTTTCATTTAAAAAAGAAAACAATGCTCAGAGCTGGAACTCCAAACCTATCACTGAATGTGCCAAGAGACAGTAGTGGTACGAACACTTGTCACTTTTTTTTTAGTTTCCACCAGCTGTGTTTAAACCTTTAAAGAGAAAGGACATGTGACTTACTAGATAGACTTACTGTCATATCAAAGTCATGATACGGTGAACACAGAAATATGAAAGCAGTCTGTAAAACCTGCACTCAGGTTTTATATTTGCACATTTTGTTTATACATTTACATGTCAGTCCTTTGTTATATGAAAATTATATCATCATTTTAAGGCCTAATGTTCCCACGAGTTTCTCCTTCAGGTTGGTTCACCCAAAAAACAAAACGAAACAAGCATAAAACATTTCACAGATTTCAGCAGGACTACTGATTCAGTAGTAAGTAGAGCCAATAAAAACTTTTGACTGTGAGGTTTTATAGATTATCCAGAATGACTGGAACATGGTTTTTGTAAGAGGAAAAAAATATTCCATTCACCTTCATTGTTTTGGGGTGGCAGCAGAAATGTCAAGAGACAATTAGATACCAGAGAGACAAGGGAGACCTTATGTTTGTTTGTAATTTGAGTGAACCTGCCCTTTAATCTGCTAAAAAAAAGGGATAGTTCCGATTTCTTTTCCAAGTGGGGTTTTATGACGCACCAATCCATAGTCAGTCAGTGTAATACCGACACTGGATGGTGGTTGGCATGCTCCCAGTTTGGAGGAACAGGAAGGAGTACCACCACAGAAGCTTAACAATGCACTGCTGTGTTACCTTAATGTTTAGACAGCTATTTCCAAAGGGGACCTGAAGCTGTTCGTCTTTGCTCTCTTGAAAGCCACCAGACTCCTTTGACAAAAATAAAAAAGGACCACAGTACTTGCTGGTCTACCGCTGCCTCAGTTAGTTAGTGTAACTGTGTGACCCTTGGTGCTTTAAAGGATTTCTTTAGATTTACCCAAGTCACACAATAACACAAACAAACACTGATTTAAGGCAGCGGTAGACCAGCAACTCCGGTGTTCTGTGAGGTAAAATGTTTTTGTTATAGGAGGCTGGTGGCTATAATAATAATAATAGTAATAATAATGATAATGCACTTTATTTATAGGTGCCTTTCAGGACACTTAAGGACACCTTAGAAGACAAAGTAAAAAACAAAATAACAAAACAAGCAGAAGTGTATCCATAGATCATAAAATCAAACAATTCGGTAACATACAATAAAAGTTAATAAAATGACTGATTATAACTATTAGGTATAAAATAATCATAAGAAAATCATGATTAATATGTGTCTCTCTCTTAAATCAGACTGAGTATGCCAGCTTGAAAAGGCGTGTTTTCAGACGGGAGTCAATATTGCAAGTGTCGTGGGCGAGCGAGTTCCAGAGGCAGGGGGCAGAAACTAATATATGAACTTGCTATGAACGGAGCACATGTAAGAGCGTCAGTTCCCCAACAGAAAGGGCTGTCTGACAGCAACGTAAAGCTGTAAAAATATTTTGATATTTATATATATAAGTACCTTTTGCTGCTGCTTCTTTTCACAGCAGTAGATTGCTTATCTAACGCTGCAGTCCTCCTGTCTACTTCTCCAAATTTGGGGCGTACCGACCACCAATTAAAGAATACACTGACTATGGATAAGCACCCCATACAATCACATTTAAAGAGCTTTTAGTTTCCATTAATTATTTTTTTCAGTAGTTAGTTTGAGTCATATCTAAATGCAATTTCAGACAAACGGAATATGTGTCAACTTTGGCCTTCAAATGTTGCATACTGTCCGAAACATCCAGGCTTTACACTGTGGCTTCCATCACAAATACTGATATTGTCTTCTGAAGGCCTATCTGCTGAACTGCATCCTCTGAATTCTGTCAAAACCATGCAATATTCAACACGGTCCTTTTTGAAATGTCACAGTAGGAAAAGCACTGGCGTAAATAATAAAATGAATGATGGCTGAATTCCATTTAGCTGCTTCAGTTTCTGGGTCCTGGTATTTGTGAATGCTGGCTCACTGTCACACTGTCACGGCTTGTTGGGACACTTGAATAAAACAGAGCCATTGTTAATGTTATTAGTAACACCTGTGCTCTTCCTGCTGTGACAAGTCCAAATATCCGCTGTGAAAAAGAACTACTGGTCTCACCAGCATTTAATTAAACCTCCTGCAACTATTATTGTGGTTAAAATGCCTGTCATTAATGCAGTATCTGTTAATTCAAAGGACATACCTTCAAAGAAAACAGCACTTCAGTCCACAATAGGACACCTGAATATATATGCATATATTTTTATAAGTCCGTGTTGTTTATGTCTTCTCCTTCCCCACCCTTCAATGCTCCTTGAGGCAGTACACACAAAAAAAAGACTGAAAGGTTTGTTTTGCAGCTCATGTAAATTTATTTGTTATTTTTCATTAAAATATACACTCAAGACGAAGGGTATCTAAATCATTTTTAGTTACAGAAAGAGATCATATCTACACAGGTGCATCTGATTGTACAACAGAAAATTAATCAATCATACAATTATGTTATGAACAATGACATTTGCTCCCATATCTCCCATCTCAAGGGTCCTTTCTCGCCTTGAAACTCTACTATGACTCCCAAATGTCCACTCTCTGGACATTAACCTTCATCTGCAAAAGAGCATTTACATCTTTACAACCACGGACATGTCTGAGTAAATTTCATTATAATCATGGTAACCAGGATCAATATATTCTTTAGTGTAAGCTTGTAAAGATGCTCCCCGTCCCCTTTGATGTATTCCCTGACAATTTTTACAAACATCTGCCAACGAGGTTGAGGAAAGGGACAAGGAGACAAAGAGTAGAATCATTTCCCACAGAGGGTGAAAACACATTAACAGGTGCATGTAGAGACAGTTCAGACAACAATGCAGAGCCTAGATTAAAATGTGTACCTAATTTTCTTGCAGTATTGCTGTTTTGTAGATTAAATATCCCCAAATACATCAGTAATAGATACATGTACGAGTAATAGTAGGAACATCTAGTACGCGTACAGTGATCTACTACAAGGCTACTCACCAGTGCAATGACAGACGTACCATAGTCTCCTCATCAAATCAAGTATAATGCTCCATGAGAGCAAATGGCATTAGGTTGGTAAAGCAACAGCCAAGAGACACTGACGTCTTCAGCGGCTTTTACCACAGAGTAAATTAATAAATACTCACTTCAATTAAACGTGATACGAGTCCATGTTAGTTCACACGCGAAGGCTGTGTCCCGACTCCAGCGGTGTTATCCAGATTTAATCCTCCTTCGTTAAAACAAAGCGTCCAATCTTTTCAATGTTGAGGGAAACAAAAGCAAAGACATGCTGACACAAATTCAACTGTTGTTTCTTTGTGACTGTTCAGTACAATCAGAAGCAAACCATAACTGATTTTAATTTCATTTACAGGATTTTTTCCCCCGACATTCACATGTGAATGTCATCGATACAAAATAAACACACTGTATTGTTTCAAATGAAGATATCCACCATTTGACGAGAGTAAAAGTTACAGTCCAAATCTAAAACTAATTCATATGTGATTGTAAACTGCCCTCTATTTAATGTATTCAAACCTTTTCTAATTCATATACTGTATAATTTCTTTAAAATACCTGAATCCAAACTGAAACGACGTGACTAGTTACCGACACTGAGCCGTTTCTTTGCTACTTACATGCCTTAAAACTGAAGGACGTTCAAGAACTTCAGATTTCATGAAAACTTTTAAAGTTGGCTAAATTTATTAGCCTTGTTTTTTAAATATTTCAAGCCACTGTGTGGGCTATGTAAGATATTTTATATGTTTCCAGACATGTTAGATTGCATTGACACAGAGAAGGACAGTGAGGCTTTAGGCCAAATGACACATGGCTGGTAGCTTTAAAAGCACAGTCCGTAGTTTCGAAGAAAGATAGTTGATTATTGAGTCTAAAAGCAACACTTTGTGCCAACCACCAGCTCAAGGTTGCCGGTATTTGACGACCTTGTAGTAAGACTCGACAGTCAAGTATCTTTCTTCAGAATTACTGACTGAATCTTTAAATTAGAGAAGCAGACATTTGATTTAAAAGTTTCCAGTTCTGAATTGAGAAACAGTCTGAGTGAATCTGAGAAGAAAAAATGAAACAACAACATTTGAGCTTAAGCTCCAAATGCTCCGACGGAGCTGTTCAGTAGCCACCAGTGGAAAACATCTTGCTGTACTGGTCAGTTCCCAGTGACGCAGAGTAGCAGTGTAGTTGAAAATCAAGCATGCTGAGACAACTGAATAAATAAACATAAAAAAAGACAAACAAACAGACACAGACAGACATGATGCTTCCCTCCCCTCAGTTAGCCTGCAGTGAAAGAATCTGATCTTTGTTGCATAAGATTAAAAAATAGACTTTCTGTTCCTGTGCAAGAGTCACTGTCGTCTGAGCAGTTCATACTGGCCTCTCCGTGAGCAGGGAGAGCGACAGAGAGAGAAACATCGCCCCCATGTGGGGAGGAAAGGTTAGTGCAATCTGAACAAAGCGGGCTGGACGGAAATGACACACAGTTTCTCCTCAGACTGGGAAAAGGCGCCATCTACCCACACATCTTCAAGGATCCTTCTGTACTGTGTATGTGTCTGAGTGTGTACGCATGTGTGTGTGTTCAGGGCACTTGACCAAGTGTCTCCAAAATGGGTTATTTTGTGAGATTTTGTTTCACGACAACTTCGTTAGAGGAAGTGAGAGTGCTTCAAAATAAAAGAAAGAGAGACAGAAAGCTCAGCCCCGAGAGCAAGTCAAGCCCAATTCAGTTGAGATCTCACAACACAAACATGGTCATCTTCAAATGATGAACAAGCGGAGGGACTATGAGCGGCAATCATCCAGCATGCCTAGTAGCAATGGTTCCAGGAATCCAGAGGTGCACTTAATCTTCGCTGCAGTGTGTGTGTGCTACCTGCAGAAAGGTGGATTAACTTGCAGACAGCCTTGTTCAGGATGTGCTTGATGTTAGGTCTCTGCAGCCGGGGTATGTAGTCCTACCAGACAGCTGGGGTTACTTGCAGATCGCCTCCAGAGCGTCCAGGGTGCGTTTGATGTCACGGATCTGTGCAGCCAGGGTGTGTATGGGCTGCATGGAGCGGTCCAACTCCTCACAGCGAGCCATCAGTGTGTACATGCCCTGCGGGTGCGAAAATCAAAAGCAGGCAATAAGAAGCTAATGCTTTGATATACACCTCATCCAAATCAGACGTGGATAACAAGATGGGAACATGACAATAAAACCTATGGCAGGGTTGGTTACTTTTCTACAAAGCTAAACAGTCTGGTTTCAAGTTTACAAGTTATAAAATGCATTACATCTGTAAAATGACATGTTGAGAAAGTTATTATGTTAAGTAATCCAACAAATGACAGTAATATTTGTGTCCAAGAGGATGCAGAAAAGACAGCTATCGTCATTCTGTGAGCCTTTTTATAGTGAGGGTTTATGACTCATGTTGTGGTGGACCCTCACCTTGCTTTTAATGTTTTGTGATTTCCTACATTCCCTCAGAAATACAATCAACAACCCCAGAGAACACCTTCTTGTCAAAGGAGCAGTGTTACCTTTATACTCATGTCCACAGATTCTCCCAGGCTGTCAACAGAGTCCCTGTAGGTCTGGATGTAGCCCACACTCAGAGCAGTCATCTGCATGAAAAGACATAAACAGATGTCAATTATCAAACAGACACGGGTAAGATATAAACAGTACGTGAGCGAGCATAAAGAATATGAATGAGAAGAACATGAAAGCATGAAAGAAAACTAGAATTACCGCCTTGCGTTTGTATGGCTTCCTACACGAGTCAAGTTGCACTGACTATTAACATCCATGTCTGTGAAAACATGGATGCTTCACACACATCTTTCCCTCGACAGCTCAGAAGATCTACACAATCAGCACAGTTTCAAGGTGGACACCCAAGACTGGAGTCACAAATTCAGTATCTGAGCAAATGTCTCCCCTTCTGTTCATGAGTTATAACGCTGAGGAATAGCCAGAAGAAGAACATTATGATGTCACAGTGAAGCTGACCTTTGACCTTTCAGATATAAAATGTCATCACATCATCATTACAGCCTATCAAGACATTTCTGTGAAATGTTGTCATCATTACATGTGCAGTATCTGTGGGTGTTCTTGAGATATTTCGTTCACAATAATGAGATGGATGCAAGGTCTCAATGACCTTGACCTTTGACATTCGACCACCAATTTCAGTTTATTGTTGAGTCCAAGTGGACATTTGTGTCACAGTTAAAGAATACCCTCAGGGTGTTCTTGAGATATTGCGTTCATGAGCTATCGCCAGCACAGAGGCATAATGACGAGGCTCAAGTTTGAGTTTCAAACTCACATTCTGGATGGTTCCGTTGAGGCTCCGCATCATCATCTCCACACTGTGCGCCACCTCCTGGGTGTGTCTCTGAAGATCCAATAGGACAGCAGGATCAATGGGAGGGATGTCCGCTGGTCTCCGTGACAACCCCCGGCTTCGGTAGATGGGACCCGAACAGTCCGCTGGTAAGAAATGATCATGAATTTTGATGAATAATATACAAAAGTAAGTCTGCAACTGATGTTTACTTTCCACTGATTATTCTTTTGGAAACTCTATAAATACTAAAATAATGAAAAATGTCAATCACAGGTTTCCAAAATCTACATTTACAGAGCCTGTTTTGTTCAAAGATCCAAATCTACAATGATTTAAACAGACAAAATCATCAAATCCTCACATTTTGGAGGCTGGAACCAGCTAGTGTTTACATTTTTGTTTGATTGATGACAAACGATTAACTGACTGATTAACTGTCAAAATTGTTGATAACTTTTCTGTCGATTGACTGATAAATAATGATCATGATGACTCATTTCACCATGAACACACACACACACACACACACACACACACACACACACACACACAGTCAGAGAAAAGCAAAGAGTGGTGCAAACCATTAACAGGCACAACATGTGTGTAAGCACAAGCTAAAATGACTTCCTCACAGAAACTGTGCTTAAAGAGAAAAATAGACAACCCAGCACACAGACTACACACACGAAAGTAACTGAAGAATTAGCCTATTCCCATTCAAAGAAACAGCTGCTCTCCCAAAAATACTGCCAGCACAAATCTAAACTAATTATGGCACTTAATTAAAAGAGGACTTGTGCCTTGAATTGTTAAATCCTGGGATACACAAAAGACAGAATAGAGAAAGAAGCAGGTTTCCATCTCTGAAAATGACTCCTGTCAGGCTGCAGCAGGACCTCAGTTATAAATCCCTGCAGTCTAAACAAAGTCTGAGTCATCCATCCTAATTGAATCAGCAGGTAGAGGGAATGAGCTGCCACAGAGGGCATATTGACTGTGTTCCTGTGTTTAAATTGAGTGGCCAGTTTAGCCGATGCTTGAATCCAGAGGGGTTTTTCTCTGACTGAAGGGCGGCGGTTCAGTGTCTTTCTCCTGGAAAATCTGACAAGACAGATGGCTGCTAATGGAAAGGCCGGACTGGGTCAACCTGCTGAACTTACAGAGATGATTTAATTTCTGAAATTGCAGTATATGTGTGACCTTTTCCAAAAGTATCTCTGTTTCTATTTCTGTGGGGCTGAGTCTCTGCTGCGCGCTAAAACACAGACTGAGACTAATTTAATCCACCAGGGACATGTAGGAAGATGGAGTAAGCGAGGGCAAAGTGAGCGTTCGTCACAATTTAATTATTCATCTATAAAAACCCAGAGAGAGAGAATTCTAAAAATGATAAGCCTGGTTGGGATTAAATGAACAAAACTGGGATTTTCTTGTTTGAGAGAAGGTTTCTCTCACCAAGAGTCCGCCTTTTTAAGCCCTTTATATTGTACCATGCTACAGGACAACCATTCATTCATTCATTTCCGTAACCGCTTATTCTCTTGAGGGTCGTGGGGGGGCTGGAGCCTATCTCAGCTGACATTGGGCGACAGGCAGGGTACACCCTGGACAGGTCACCAGACTATCACAGGGCTGACACATAGAGACAGACAACCATTCACACTCACATTCACACCTGCGGACAATTTAGAGTCACCAATTTGCCTGCATGTCTTTGGACTGTGGGAGGAAGCCAGAGTACCCAGAGAAAACCCACGCTGACACAGGACAGCCAGCTGCTTAAAAAAATCCTGTAATAATGCAGCATTATACAAACAGTGTTTCTGAACCCAGCTTTTGCTGAACTAATCTCAAAACTAAAACCTGCAGAACCAGAGAAAGACTCAGAGACCGTCTGAGTACAACGATCAGCTGTCAGATAGCAACAGGGTCTGATAGCTATCAGACAAGTTGCAACATTCTAATGCTGCTTGTTGCTGCTGCCAATGTTCGTTCGTTTTGTTTACTGCTTTGTCCCTCATGTGGAGCAGATGCCTACGCAGACAGGGGAAGGCTGTTTTCATACCATGTATGTTCTATATCCACCAGGGTTGGGAATTAGCACAAGCTTCCAGCCAAATGCTGATAAAATATTAAAGTGGCTGCTAGATTTGCTTTACTCAGCAGCCAAAAAACAATGGCAGTCTATTAAATGGATGGTAGATTTTGGAGTCCACCAGCCACAGTGGCAGGTGGACGATTTCCAATTCTTTCCAACCCTGATACTCACTGTGTGCTAGTGTTAAAATTATTGGTTGCATTATCTTAACGCTGTCATCACAAAACCCCCTTTCACCATTTTTCATTCAGTCTAACCAACAGACTGCTCTCTCTACGGAAGAGACCTTAGATTTTGACTGTGATCAATATGAGTTTAATGCCTGTATAGTTTCTGTTACATAAAAAAAGGGCTGATGCAAATAGTACTGTAAACATCCACAGTCATCACGTTGAAATCTACGGTATGATCAAAACATATGTTGTGAAATTTTTAAACCACTAAATTTGGTCCAATTCACCCAGAGCAGGGTAACTGAACAAAGCTGCTGCATTGTGAACACTGCAGGGCGGTGGATGACTCATGTAAGCAGACACAACAATTCATTTGCTTAAGATAGTGCATCGATTCTCCATTACTTCTTATGGTGTAAACATGACCAAAGTTATGCATAAATGATGAGTAGCGGCTGACTGGGACTGTTTTCCTCTGCAGGGGAAAAACTGGCTGTGAATCTGACTGCAAGTCAGACTCCCTGCACTGCAGTTTCAGCACCACTGCCTGTAAATATGCTATTAACCCACTGATATGCTGTTTCTGACACCTCCCTCTGCAGAGGAAAACACAAACAGTCCATCTGTTAGAGCCTCCTGACCCTCAAATATAACGTAACAGCGTAACAACAACGAAAACAACCTACATTTATGCACTTAAACACATCCTCTACATCTGTACAGATACCGTAAACACACGTTCTTTCAGCACAAGTCAAAACCAACACAACAAAAACACGTCAATAGATAAACACATATATACCACACATGAAATATATTCCCACTCTCTCTGATGCAAACAAAATAAATAGCCTACTTCTCTGTGTGCACACACACACCTACAGTTCACTTTAAAATATTAAGCTGAACTTCTTCTCACTGGGTTATGAATTACTATAACAGAAGCTGAAAAAAATCACTTTACTTTAAATAAAATGTCTTGAATCTTAACAGTGCTACTTACAGTCACTGCAGTCCAGACTGGGCTTCGAGCTCATCTTGATTTTCTGCTCCAGGTTCTTGGTGATGAAGTTAGTCAGGTCGCCCTCATGGCTAACCGTCCCCTCTAGCTCCAGAGCCGAGGAGATCGTGGCCCGTCGGCCTTCTGACTGGCCACCTCTGCCCCCGCCCCGGGCCCCCGAGCCACCTGTGAAGAATACGCCAACATTAGCTGAACAGAGCTGTAAAACATTCAAGATGAAAATCCCACCACACTTTCCACTACTTCCTGTGTGCTTGCTTTACGTGAACTTATCAATAGAGCAGAAGTTAAGAGATAAGGAGTGAGCCAAACTACAGTAAACCCAAAGTCAAACAACTGTTTACCTCCACATGCTTGGCTTATTTCATCCAGGCTCTTGCTGTCTTGCATCCCCCGCACGTTGCGTACCCAAACCTGGGCCATGACATGAGGAGGGCAGGGGATGTCATCTGAGGGAAGAAGAGGTGGCGGAGGAGAGGAAGAGGACGAGGTGCTGGGACCAGGGGCTGAGGAGGAGTAGTGTCGTGAGGACTAAAAATTAGGTGAGGAGGTGAGCAGAGAATGGAGTAGAAGAGGAAGTGAAAAGGAGAAGTTAAATTATGACTTATGAAATGACACATCGTTATGAAACCAAGAGGTACACATTTTTGCTGTTGTTTATAACCCCTCTCTTCTTTTTGATGAACCGCTTCCTGTCTCACCTTCAAATTTAGCCATCTGGCAAAATTATGAAAACTTGACTGTTCAATGCAGTTGGTCAGTGAAGTCGCAGCATTGAGTCTATTTAAAAGCAAGCGGTTAAGTCCTGATGGCTCTACAACTAGGGCTGCCCCCTAATAGTTGACCAAACGTTAGTGGACCAGAAAGGTCATTAGTCAGCAAGATTGAATTAGTCGCAGAAAAAAAACACACAAAAAAAGCCATGAAACACTAACTAAATCAAATCCTATATGACTGGACCGTGTGGGAATTTAATTTGAAAGGACAGACACAGGAAGTGTCCACGCCCAGCAGTCAGACAGGAGTCAGGTTAATTTTAAATATTGTAAACATGCCGGTGACTATTCAACTAATGGCCCTAAATGACAACTGTTGGTCATCTAGGAACATTTTTATTCGGGAGCAGTCCTATCTACAACATTTACTAGCACTGATCTTGGTTCAGATTGTGCTCATTACATCCTTTGACTGTTATTCTCTTTCAATCCCACGATGCACTCCACTCTCTCTGAATCTCTCTCACATAACCCAATAAAGATAAATGTAATCCTACAGTCCACTCACCTCCACCTCTGTTCTCCCTGCACGCTGATGAATCCATTTCTTTTCATTTTTCTCATCATCCTCCTCATCCTGTTTCTCCTTCTCTCCATCTTCCTCCTCGTCTCTGCTGTCAGTGTCTCCATCTACAGTCTCTGTCTCTGTCTCTGTCTGCTGTGTGTCTGTGGTGGCAGGGCCTCCTCGCTGAGATGACTCTTTGGAGTGTGCTTGCTCTGATGAGTCCCGCAGCTGTGCTGCACCAGGAAGCTCAACAGTGTTAGAGGCCTCACGAATGTCTGTGTCTTTGGCGCCTGAGTCTGAGTCGTCAGAGTCTCCTGTGTATGAGGCAGGAGGGAGGGAGGGGCCTGTCACATTAGAGGTGTGTAACGGTAAACTGGATGTTCTCCCATTGTTGTATGTCTCTGTGTCCAAGCGGCCTTCGCCATCGTAAACTGTGTTTTCCACATCTACGTGGTTCTCTGTGTGTCCAGGGTCGCTGTCCTCTGATTCCTCCCCTTGACAGGGTACTATGCTCCCCCCACGTTTCACAGAGATCGGAACATGTGGGCCGTTCTCTGAAGAGACGGGGGTCACAACCCCGTTGGCTGTTTCTGGCACTTCTGTGCCAATCACAGGGGAGAGACTCATCCCTCCACCTGCTGGTGGAGAAAGAGAGTGTTAGATGTTTTTAAATCTGGGTTTCATCCATAATTCAGTGAGAGTCAAAAGGGTTTTACCATGTACCACTGCTTACTAGGCCTGGGTATCATAATAGCTGACCAGTGTCAATTGTGAGTTTTGTTACCAAAACAATGCGTTTTTCATACCTTTCTTTGGTGACTACAGACCTATTTAAACCCCTTTATCTTACTAGATAAAATAAGGGAAATCACCCAAGCAAAATATAGTCTGATCAGGAAATATCTGACTGTTATTAATATTAAAGTTTGCATGTTCACCCCCTGTCAGCGTGGGTTTTCTCCGGGTACTCCAGCTTCCTCCCACAGTCCAAAGACATGCAGGTTAATTGGTGACTCTAAATTGTCCGTAGGTGTGAATGTGAGTGTGAATGATTGTCTGTCTCTATGTGTCAGCCCTGTGATAGTCTGGTGACCTGTCCAGGGTGTACCCTGCCTCTCACCCAATGTCAGCTGGGATAGGCTCCACCCCCCCCGCGACCCTCAAGAGGATAAGTGGTTACGAAAATGGATGACTGGTTGTCCTGTGTAACGTAGCGCAATATGGAGGGGACTCTTAGTTAGAGAAACCTTCTCTCAAACAAGTAAATCTCAATTTGGTTCATGTAATCCCAACCAGGCTCATCATTTTTAGAGTTCTCTCTCTCTGAGATTTTTTAGATGAATAATTATGACGAAAGTTCACTTTGCCCTCGCTTACTCCATCTTCCTACATGTACAGACACGCTTCTGTTGGTACCCCTTTGTTTATGAGTTCAATACCCAGCCACAACAGTTCTTCTGTAATGGTACATGCAATTTTGCTGCATAGTCTAATTAATTTAATTATGGTAAAGTAGATTTTCTGGTAATTACAGAATACAATGACATGATAGAAGTGTCTGCTTATTTTTGATCAGGTAATACAACTTATGTAATTGTGTAAAATCGAAGCAAATAATCACATTGAAGTAAAAGTTCACCAAACTCAAGTTTGTGATAGGGCAGTCCTACTCACTGATTTGCAACATTGCCAGCAATTGTCTATTATGGTACAACATCTGACAGCTGACAAATATATATCACCTCGCAGTACATAATGTATCTGTTATTTGTGTTGGTGAAATCCATTAACTGTATATTCTGAGGAGTGTCTGAGTTGCAGACTAATCTAAACAGATGTGCAACATTTCAATGCTGCATTTCAATATTTGATATTTCACTGGTTCATCCTCAGTGTCCAGACCTGAACCTGACATCTTACCCCTGGGTTTGTTAATATAAAGTCTACAGCTTACAATTTCAATTTCAATAACAAAACCATCTTGTATACTATTATTTTCAGAGTGACCAGGCTTATACAGCAGGTGTTGTATGGGATAGCTGTGCCACTCGTGGGTTATTTTCAGTTGGGAGTGAAATGACGTAATATTAGGTTGATTAGCTTAGCATTAGCTTACACACCAAACTAACTTAGTGCTAACACTAGCTTGCATTGCCTCCTTTAGACTTTAACGCAAACAACGCCCGTCGACGTTGAGTCGACGTCCGTGGACAAAGACTACAATGCATAACAGACACACAGGACCAAAAACACGAAGAAGACATGAATAACTGCCTGTCAGCGTTGAGGAAGTTGATGCACTGCTGTCATTAGCCGCCTAGCTAGCTCGCTGTTAACGTCAATGTTGCTGAACGGCGTTAGCGCAGCACGGCTAACGTTAGCTGTCCGGGCCTTTAAATCGCAATGTTTTTGTATCTCGCTCTTTATTGTCGCACACCGTCGCATGACAAAGGGTCATTTATTGTACGAAATGATACCTAACTATCGGTGAGGTCATACAACAGCGCGACAGAGCTTAATTTAATGAAGAAAACACTCACCAGTGTAGTTCCTGTTCAGAAAAATGTAAGCAACAACCGTGTCCGATATGAAAATCCTTCCCCACTAGCACAACACAACAGTTCCGCCTCGCAAAATATAAGTGTTTCATGCTAAACAGGCTGCTTTAAAATGTTAATGATGCCAGCTCTTTAATGTTGACACAACAATATATCACGGAGTAACAGATTTATTTCAATAAGTAAATCAAATTTTACCCTGACCCACAGGTCATTGTAGTTAGAGACTGTTCTTTACTTATCAGAGGAAGGTGGGGCTGGGGCGTGACCCACCCTGAGTTACTGGGGACAAATGCACGACCCTCCCTCCACCATAAATTTGTCATTAGATTTTTAGAGTTTTCTTCTAAAATCAGTGGTAAAATAATACAAAATAGAGCCATTTAAGTTTGTATGCCCATCCCCTAAGCCAAAAAACAAAAACAAAACATTAGTCCCTCTCCAGTGCTTCAAAAATATTTAACATGCTTCCCCCCTTTTGCACCACACCCCGAAAAACAACAAACAGTCTCTTAATTTGTATTTAAAACAGACCTAAGCAGTGCTCCTTCGTGCTGAGCAACATTCAGCTCCTGAACCGTATGTTGCAGCTGTGTGATCTGTGTTGTTTTCTCTCTCCACACCATCACAGCTCATCCTGCATGTCTCTGTGTTCTCCCACAGATGGAGACAAACACCACAGCCCCTCAGGCAATAACTTATTCAAGCATACAAGTTGCATATCAGTGATTTCATAATAAAAAAAGAAAAAGGAGAAGAGCTTTCTGATGGTCTGACCTCTGAGCTCCTGGTCGGGGCAGTTAACAAGTGGCACATGAATTTCCTGAAACTAAATGTGGAATACTGAATGCTTGTTAACCTTAAGGACATTATGTGTCTCTGGGGATGCTGCTTAGGATATGTGTCATCCTGGACAATGTCTCCCACTCACTCCATGCTGTGCTGGTCAAACACAGAAGTATATTCAGTGATAGACTCATTCCCCCAGGATGCACCATAGAGCGCCACAGGAAGTCATTCCTGCATGTGGCCATCAAACTTAACAACTCCTCCCTCAGCGTGTCACACACTCTGAGTCAACAGACTGGCACTTGAACTTAAGTTACCCGTCAGTAGTTATATTTCCTTAATTTATTTATTATATTTCAACTGTGCAGTAACACTGTCGTAACTGTACAATATTTGGTACAACAGCTATAGCAAAATTCTCACACCTCATTAACTGTGTGGTTTTCTTCCCACATATTTACCATATATTGTATTGTATATTGTATATATTTCTTATTCTTATTTCTACTTATGTATATATCATGTGGTACATTGTAGCATTATATGGATATTTTTATATTTCTAACTTTACATACTAGTTTTGTACATACATACATCCATTTTCATCTGCTTATCTGGGGCCAGGTCACGGGGGCAGCAGGCCAAGCAAAGCACCGCAGACGTCCCTCTCCCCAGCAACACTTTCCAGCTCCTCCTGAGGGACCCCAAGGCGTTCCCAGGCCAGATGAGATATGTAATCCCTCCAGTGTGTTCTGGGTCTGCCCCGGGGCCTCCTACCAGTGGGACATGCCTGGAACACCTCCAGTGGGAGGTGCCCAGGAGGATCCTGATCAGATGCCTGAACCACCACAACTGACCCCTTTCGATGCAAAGGAGCAGCGACTCTACTCCGAGCTCCTCACCCTATCTCTAAGGCTGAGCCCAGACACCCCACGGAGAAAACTCATTTCGGCCGCTTGTATCCGCGATCTCATCCTTTCGGTCACTACCCAGAGCTCGTGACCATAGGTGAGGGTTGGGACGTAGATGGACCAGTAAATCGAAATCTTCACCTTCCGGCTCAGCTCCTTCTTTGCCACAACGGTCCGGCGCAGCGCCCGCATCACTGCAGAGGCCGCCCCAAACCGCCGATCCATCTCACGCCCCATTCTACCCTCACTCGTGAACAAGACCCTGAGATACTTGAACTCCCTCTCTTGAGGCAGTAACTTTCTCCCAACCCGGAGGAGCAATCCACCTGTTTCCGGCAGAGAACCATGGCCTCAGATTTGGAGGTGCTGACTCTCATCCCGACTGCTTCACACTCGGCTGCAAACCGCTCCAGTGCATGCTGGAGGTCACAGTGTGATGAAGCCAACAGAACCACATCATCTGCGAAAAGCAGAGATGCAATTCTGAGGTCACCAAACCTCCGGAGACTCTGGCTCCCTACAGCTACTTTGAATGTAGGTATTTTGTTTTTGTTTTGTTTATCAGCAACCCTGGAATTCAAAGTGTTGATTGCATACTGTATGGTAGTCTCTTGAGACAGACAACTAATTGTTTCGCTAACACTAAGGCACATCACAACACATAGCAGTCTTGTGCTCAACTTCTTAGTCTTAGAGATCAGTCACATGTTTTTAGGAGGCATCATGACCATATGTTATATCCTGGCTCTTAGGCTGCAACAGTGATGGGAGACGAGACATGTGTACAAATAGTTGGAACTTACTTATTTACAAAACAGCCAAATAAACGTGAAAGTCAGTAATCAGTCATGTCTGTGTGTATGGGTGTGAGGAAATGGCCGTAGAAAACCCAAAAGAACAGCAGCTGTGCCATGAGGGAAGAGGAAAGAGGGGAGTCTGTTGGAAGGTGGTGAACTTTTTTATACACCTGAGCCTGGTGCGGCTCATAAGGTTAATAGTTGCCCTTGACTGGCATCCTGTAACAGAGAGAATAGCCAGGACACAGACACACCTGAGGCCTGTACTAAAAAGCAGGATTTGAAGTTAGCGAGGTAACTTCGGGGTTAACTCTGGGTTTTCAGTACTACGAAGCTGGTTCTCTTTTTACCAAGGCAACTTGTGCTGAACAGCTAACCTGCTCCAGAGCAGCGTATTGGATCACAACCTGTCAACCTCTCATCACATGCTAAATAAAACTTCATAACAGAATTTATATTGAATGCAGCAGCAGGAGCTCATGCACTGAAACACTGCATTGAGAGAGTAAATCATTTCTGTTGCCACCCACAATTTTCAATACGACTAATTGGTATCAATATAAAGTCTTTTCTTGTGCGCTCAAGCTCACAGTGTCATCTTACCAGTGGGTGTTTTATTGTTCCCATCAGTTTCCGTCTGTAGAGGGACAATCAGGGCAAATGTCACACAATTGTCTCGACTCTAATTAGCTGCAAAACGGCCGCTCTTGTTTTGCCTCATAGACCATTGATAGATTTGAGAAATGTGTTTGAAATTATTTAAGTTGATGGTGAAAAGACTGGAGAGGAGGTTTAAATAATGAGAAGGTTGGTTGGCTTCGCCTGTTTGCCTCCAGAGTGGAAGCAGCGGCTGTGGCTTTTTTAAACCTTTGAATGTGGCTAGAAATGACAAACACTGCTGCGGAGGAGCAGAGAGGATTCAAAACCACACTGTCACCACATCTGAAGATCTTGTAAAAATTTCTAATCCACTCCATCCACCCAGGCCAGCTGCTCCCTCTCTCTCGGTGAGGATTTGGCAGTTTTACCTCATTTGTTTCTTCTTTTGTGCCAAACATCAAAGCTCTAGACGTTTACCTAAAGATAATTAAACCTCTGAAATAAGCCTATGGTTTCCAGGGTTTCCCAATAGAGCACTCAATAATCACTATGACCTTCACCAGATATTTTTCCTTTGTGAGAAGATTACTGTCTGCTTTCTTAGCAGAGAAAATAGCTGCCACAAGAAAGGCAACATTTAGGAAAAATGGGGGATACAAAGCAAATTGAAAGCACGTGCCTTTAAACAGATGTGGTTTTCTGCAATAAAAGCTGTAGACTGCATGTTGCACATTGGCAACCGAAATGACGGTGAGGGCCCGTAAATCATATTCCCATAAAGTGTAATTATTAATTGCATCCCAGTTCAGGGGCAGGTCAGGCCTGAGATGAACCTGCAACTCCTCAGATGATTCAGTTTATCCTCATGGAGAACAAAACCAGGAGGTCCCCTAAAATGGCAGACACAGGGAAGGGGCTCACACTCTGACGTCCAGTGCAGTCTTTTTGTTTTAAATGCTATAGATCAATATTTCATCAGATTTTGTTCTTCACACAAAGTGGCATGTATCAAACTAATTATAGGAGCAGTGTGTGAGATTTGGGAGCATTTAGTGGCAGTGACTACTGAAGACTGCAACCAGCTGAAAGTTCTCCCAGTTAGGAGTCCCTGAGTGTTCATCGTTCAGAGGGTTTTTACTGGGAGCTGAATTATCCACAGAGGTCTCTTCCTCTCCAACACAAATGGACCAGGTGATTAAAACCAGTAAAAACAGAGAATAAAGCAGTTTCATGTTAAAATCAGTGTTTCTAAGACACTGTTTGGCTGATCGCAGACGGGCTGCTAACCTGGCACCTGCTCACGTGTGCTCACTGTTTTTCTGATCCAGATGTTCAGGAGGTTTCAGTGTGAGCTGAATTATCCACAGGCGTCTCTTCCTCTCCAGGAAAAATAGGACCACGCAATTTAAACCGGCAAAAACACAGATTAAAACATTACAAATCAGTGTTTCTCAAACACTGTTTGACTTGTCTGAGACAGGCTGCTAGCCTAGCATCTGCTAATGTTCCTTTTCCTCTGATAACGTAAGATCCAGAGGTTCAGGAGGTTTTTAGCTGGAGCTGAATTATTTGCAGAAACAAACAGACACAGTGATTTAACTCTTTGAAAACTGGTGCAACATTACTTTTCTTGTGCCGCTTTCAGAAGCCTTTTGCAAATATTTTAACCTTTGAGCCTTGATCAAATTGGTGCAATGTTTTTAAAATCGATGGGGAAAAAGGCAATGAACAACTTGGTAAGAAATGTCCCAGAGATTGCAAAAAAATAATATATTTAGAAAATTATTTTAAGATAGAAAATAAAATAAAAAACTAGGGAAAAAAGAAAAAAGCTAGGGGGAAATTATATTTAGAATGATTATTATTACATATTTAAAATCATAGTATGACTTTTCCAGATCATTACCTTGTATGTTTGTTTGTTTTTAATTTTTTTTTAAATCTTTTTTTTTTTTTTTTTACTATTTTCTTGTTTTTAATTTTCTCTTTTTACTAATTTCTTGCAATTTTTTTGGGTCATTTCTTGTTTTGCTGCTCATTGACTTCCTCCCATGATTTTGAAAGAAATCAGGCCAATTTCCTCAGGTTAAAGGGTTAAACCACTAAAAACGCTGAATAAAGCAGTTTCACATTAAAAAAATACTGCTTGTCGTGGAGGGGCTGCTAACTACAGTTGCCAATGCAAAAAAACAAATGGTCCCATCTAGAGCCAGTGATTGGTTTGTCTATCAACAACATGGTGGTGCATCATGATGATCTCTGTGGACCAGGACCCGCTCCCTGTGTAGATACAAACAGCTCATTCTAAAGTAACGAAAACACAATTCTTATTTTCAGGTGATTATAAACTACAGAAAACATACTGAATATATTATATTCCACCTCTGCCGATACATCCCCCAACTCCTTTGATTTAAAATGTAACTCAGAGATCAGATTTATGAAAATAAATCTGGTGGACGCACTGGAAACCAAGATAATCTTCAGCATGCGTATATTTTGGATATTTACATTATATCATGCTTACATCCTGGGGAATAATGCCAGGCTTTAAAAGGAAATGTGAATGACTTTTTGAAAGGTCGTCGTAGCTGGTGTAGAAGAAAATGTGTTCATCAAGAATGCTCAACCGGAAGATCTAGCGGTTACAAGTCAGAGGAAAGGACATCATCAAAGAAAGACGTCTGTGGAAATATGTGCATATTCAGCAACCATGTCGTTAAATGTCCGGTGGAATTAGTTTGAGATTCACAGAAAACCGTCAGAAGCACTTAGCTGTAAAATTAAATCTTCAGCCTGAGCAGACAGTTTCATCCAGCATGAGAACTTCACTGAAAGGGATACTGCGGTGAAGTGCACAAACCTCTTATTACACCTAAAAGGCACTTTTATGGGCAAAATGGTGAAAAGAAGACGTTCTGGCTGACTGAGCTCTGGGGGAAAAAAGCCAAATGGGTGTATGAGTCACTACTGTGTGGCAAATGCCAAAAGCGTCTCCTCCTGACTGCTTGTTTCCTCCACTGAGGTGCTGCTTGGTGCATATTCCAAACACGCTGTATGTTTTTATTGAGTCCTTTTGTGGGAACGGAAAATGCCAACGAACATAAATCCACTCTGAGTCACCGCTCTTGTAAAATCTAGCTGCTGTGACAACTTGTCATCGTGATGACAGTGAATGCTCTTTATTTTGGTAGTCACCCGGAGCTGATAGTGCAGCTCCAGGTGCAGCTCCAGGTGGTTTGGCAAAGTGAATCTATCATTGAGTAACAGCAATACATGCCTGGAGACAACTGTTGAAATTGTGGTTGTGGATCGCTGTGAAACTGGCGCTGACAGTGCCAGGCCTCTCTGGGTTTTATTCCAAATCTGCTGCAGTTTGTGGTTTTGAAGCATCATCTTCATGAGGTGCAAGATTGGTGTAAAAAAGTTAAAGTAGCTTTGTTGTTTAATTGCTTCCAGCTACACTGATCCCCAAACCCACCACAGCTCTCCAGATTTTTACCATACGCTCCATGATAACTCTGCTTGTGTCGAGCGATACACCCACTCCTGCAGCTTTGTGAGGCTGTTCTTAGGCACAGCAGCATGAACATGATAACATGCTGACATTGACAAGTAAACACATTGTTTAGCAAGTGATACTTACTATGTTTGCCATCTTAGTTGAGAGTGTTAGCATGCTAACATTTGCTAAGTAGCACTAAACACAAAGTACAGCTGAGGCTGATGGGACTGTCGTCACATTTTCCAAGGTATTAAGTCAAAAAACAAAGTCATGGACAAAGACAAACTGACCTGACGATGGTGATGGATGAAAAGTTAAAGGTCCAGTGTGTAGGATTTAGGGGCATCTATTGGCAGAATTCGTGTATTATATTCATAACTATGTTCTCAATATCTCATAATCACTTGGAAATAAGAATGGTTGTGTTTTTGCTACCTTAGAATGAGCAGTTTGTATCTGCATCAGGCCCCAAGAACAGTGCCAGACGTTCGTAGTGGCCAAACAGTGATGTTATATCTGTCACATGATGCCATGGGGCCCAAAAAGACTTTTCTAATAGACTTACAATGGTGAACGAGACATCTGTAAATCAGTGGATACATTTTTTTGAGCAACAGAAGTTGGCTTGGTCGATTGAGGTCTCTAGTGCACCTGATCTCTTACCCCCTTTACACATGGCATCAACATGCTTTTTTGGTGATTGGATTGCAATCGGTTAGCGCTTGACCACATACATTTACACCTGGTATTAACATGTGTCTCTGGTGTCCACATCCACATCCATCCATCACATCGTCCTCTTCTTTTTCTGCAAACATTTCCAGCAGCAGACTACAACATCATATCCTGTGCGCAGCAACAACAACAAGATGTTAGCCGCCTGTAAAGTCACATTATCATATGGACTCCTCCTTGTTTTTCGAGGCAGGGGAAGAAATCATCTTCAACAAGTGGAATACCAATGAAAGCAGAGGAGACAGCGGTGTTTAGCCGGCGCTTTTGCTTTAGCTGTGCTCTTGTTGTTGTCTTCTTCTTCCTTCTTCCTGTGTCCAGCTGGAGCACCTCGCTTACGTATTTCCGCCCACTGAGTTGTTGCATGTGGATTGGAGACGCATTTGCATTTGTAATTGTGTTCGATGTGGTCACGATGCGTCACTGATCACCTTCAGAAGTGGTTTGGCAGATTGGATAACAATACATCCTCAATGCGTTTCGAGTGTATTTACACCTGTACTTTCATGTGGTCAAGAGCAATCCGACTGCAATCTGATCACCAAAAATGCAAGTTAATGGGGGTATATGAGTCAGTCCTGTTACCAGTAGGGCTAATTTTATATGTGGCAGTTGAACTTTTTTGTCGTCATGTGCCACTGAGCAACCTCCATAGGAATGAACAGAACCCCTCCTCCAAGGCTGTATCTACTTCGCTTTAAACATTAATTATGTACATACAGAGCAGTTCCTCTTCCATGGAGTCCACCATGTTGTTTCTACAGTAGCCCAGAATGGTCAAATCAAACACTGGCTCTAGATAGGGCCATTCTCATTTTCACATTTTCGCTACGGCCACCATAGTTACTACACGCTTGGCACATGGGAGAAATTTCAGCTCTTAGATGCCTCTAAATCCAACTCATCAGACCCTTAAGGTATAACCAATGCCAATGTGATTTATGCTCTGGAGACCATGAATGTCTGTACCAAATGTCACAGCAATCCATCCAGTATTTGTTGAGATATTTCAGTCTGGACTAAAGTGGTTGACTAATTGACCTACTATCCTAGAGTGATTCTGTACATGGTCAGGTTTGTGAAGAGAAACCAAAACTACCTTGAGCTCTCGAAGGATTCTGGTATCTGTGTTCTCATTACTCACTCATGACGTATAGACATCTCGGAAACTAAACTTAATTTCTCTGTTTCTTCCTGCATTTTCTTAATTTTTTAGCACAGACAAGAACATCAAAATGTTTCTGTAGAAAAGTGTGTGTGTGATGAGCATGTCAGAGATAAATAACAACTCATCAGTGAACAGGTTTCCACTGCTCTCATGCCAAAACAAAAACAGTATTTATAGAAATACCCCTCCACAGTGATCATCATGGCCTCAACGGGTAAACTGGCAGCAATTATTTAAAAAAGTGGGTGTATTTATTGAGACAGAGTCTAGTTTGCATGGCACGATGTTACTCTTTGGCTGTATTATTAGTGTCATGTGACAGTATACAAGATAATTATGGTATCACATCAGACGGCAGAGGCTTGCAGGATAAACTGGAGAAGGAATGTCTCTTTCCTAACAAAATGCAGCACAGCAATGCACTAATTTCTTTTTAATGCATGGTTTTCTGTTTTGCTGCGATATCCTGTTTCTCAGACTGGAACTCCATCAGTCCAATCATTTCCTGAAGGAGACTCTTGTCCATGATTATGCTTACAGAGCCGAGCTCAGCAGTAAAATCAATGTAAAGCCACAGTTGCACGTCGCTGGCCAGAGCCTGTTGAGTTTCAAAAGTAGCGTGCACACATGAAATTATAAATAAATAGCAAGAAACAACAAAGCACTGCTGACCTCGTCGTTACCACATAGTTTTGGAAACAGTAATGCAAGTGAAGTGGAGGCTGCTGGGTACCCGGCTCGACTGGAACGCAGCTTTCAGCGGCAGATTGCTCAGCAGAACGCACCAGTTGTTGGACACGAAATGAGACGGTACTGTATGTGGTCGGTTTGGCAGGGGTGGATGGTGGTTTGGTATTGTATGGTATGTTACTGATTTGGAGTGAAGACAGTGATGGACAGCGTGCCTGAGAAATAACGAGGCTGGAATGATATGAATCCCTGTAAAATATCTCCGTGCTGATTTGTGGCCAAACCTGTTTGCATGCATGTGTGTGAGCTGGTCTCCTTCACTGAAAGACATGTATTTAAAAAATGTAGCCTTTTCATAAACAGAGAGAAGCAGCCTTGAGGCCTGAATATGATTCAGGAAAGGGTTTACATTATCTGGGGTTGTGTCGAGGTTAAGTGAATCTTCACTTAACCTCGACAAATTTTACTTTGTTTAAATGCACAAAGCTTCATGACCTTGCCTTTGTGAGGCATTTGATCCCAAAATCACTACACCAACAGCTGCTTCATTTGTAAAACAAAACAGCACAATTTAAAAAAAGAAAGAAAGAAAAATGTTTTTTATCTTTGTGAATTTGGTTAGGTATCTTTTATATTAATCCTGATAGTAAACTCCAAAGAGTTACCTTGGGTCATGGTGAAGTGGTGTCTGTGAGGGGGGTTTCTACTTTGATGGAAACACATCTTTAAGATAATTTAATGGGGTTTTAAAGGTTTTTATGAGCTTTAAAGTAGAACTAACAACACATAAAGCTCCAAAAGTGAAGCTGGCTGGCTGCAGTATAAGTCAAAAACCCCGCCTCGTCTATGTTAGTGAATGAGACATGGGCCAAACTAAAAACTCAAAGTATATGTCATTTTCCAACTTCCAATTTTAGGGTTATCATGAACAGTCGTGCTGCTCATGGTTGGAACGGCAGGAGCTTGATATTGCAGACTGTTGCTCCAAATGACTTCACTAGCGCAGGATCCCTGCAGCCATATTTGGGGTATTTTGGTTTCATTTTTGTACAGTGGGAGGAAGTGAAGATGTGCTGTCCATCTTTGTCATTGATATAAATAGAAAACAGGGGGTTTCTTTAAGAGAATTATCGCTCAGTTTTGGCTAAAATCAATGATGATCTACTGAAATGGTGTCCTTTACATATGATCCTCCACTGCTGTGTACCTTAAGATTTCTGTGTGCTGTAGACTGTTGCCATTTGATATCTCCTCCTGTGACCTGAACTTTTGTTTAGCATGCATTTTTTAATTCTCCTAGCTATTTGGGTTCAGGAGGACCCAATAAGAATAAAAAACTAATGTCAATGATAATAAAGTCCGAGTGTCTTCAATCAAGTACTTCCTCATTAACAGTGTCTTATCTTGTTATTGTTGCTAAAATGGGTTTCAACCATAAAATGTGATCAGGTTTTGGACCTTGTCTAATTTTGTGTCGGGATGGGCTGCAGACTGACTTGGCAGAGATGGCTGCCTCTTGTTCTATCTCTTGCTACCACTAGATGGCACAAAAGGTGTCCACGAACGAGGACAACAGGTCTAAGTCACGCAGAATGAGGTATAAGGTCAAGTAAACCCAAAATGTGACGTCCTCATATGAGGACACAGGGTCTCAGGAGGATATTCTACATCTCAAATCTGGAGACATGCAGTATCTTCCGTGGACCAAACGACTCCTCGTCCTGTGTCTTTGCAAGCGTTACAGGCCGACGTGGTTTCATCTGTTTTTTCCAAGCGTCCCAGTGCAACAGCATGTGATCTAGAGGGCTAAACACAACGGCAAAGAGCAGAGCGAACCTGGAGCGCTTTGTGTTCACAGAGCACAGGTTAAGTGAACTGCATCACGGACCTGAAGTGAACCAAACTCAGTTCTCTTGGAGTGTTTACATATGCACAAAAAATGCTGAGTCACCGCTGAGTCTGTTAAAAGGATGCACAGGGTCTAGTCTACTTCAGAGCGTAGATTCAGACTGAATCTTACCAACAGTGATCTGTGTGACAAGTGCTGTTGCTCTAAACTTTGTAGCTTTATACATATTTTTGGGGAGTGTTATTGTGAAGTCACTCTGTTACTCATGTTGTTGACATTTTAGCTGAATTACTTGATAAACCACTTTGTGCCCAGCTTCTTGTTTATTTGGTTGTAACCCAAACGTTATATTGCCATCTGTAGCAAAACAAAAATTCCTTTCTGCTTTGACAGCTGCAAAGAAGACAGTTCTTAAAGGCTGGTTCGAACCAAGTATCGTCTGAATCAAGTCTGTGCTGTAATGTTTTATAGTATCTGTCTTTTAGACGAATCAACAGCCAACGTTAATGGTGCAAAAACTGAGACACACAATGATGTGGCTAGTTGACGTTTTATATCATTTTAATTAATCTAAAAGAAGACACACAGTATGGCTCTGTTTGGTACAGTCTATCCACTGGAGGCCTGTATGTGTGTATTTCTGTGTAGTTCAGTTTTTGGATATGGGTATTTCTAATTGGCACAACAAACCACACAACACAGACATACTCGTTTGAAAGCAGACCTTTATACATATTTACAAAAAGAAAAACAAAGTCTCCGCACATGAGAGATCAGTTGAAGACAGTTTCATTCCGTCTGCAAAGAAATCGTTCTGGAAAATCACAAGAGACGAATATTGACACTGAGATGTAAACACAGCAAAACAGAGTGAAACACAAGAGGCCGTTGTAATGAACGAGGAGCAGCTCTGCACCAGCGTCTTTGAGGAGGAAACACTAAATGTTTAAAACCGTCCGCCATAAAAATGTCTCGTAGGAGTTTTGCCTCCTACTCGTGTGGTGTTTGGATCTGACACAAATATACACACATTACACACTCGTATACACACACTATCCACAAGCCAGAGACCATACAAGCTTCAGTATTCTCATATTTTTTTAGGCTGTTGGATTTGATGCATACTTAAATGAGAGCAGAGACAAAACAGAAACTCTTACACTGGCAGCATGCTCAAAATGAAATCAAAGTTTGGGTCTTCTCACAAGCAAAATGGAGGCTACGAGCCTGAAAACAGGCGTTACATTTGGCTTTGTTTGCGTGAGGGTGTGCATTTTGGCTCGTAGAAAGTGTTAACATTTCTGCACAGGCTGCTTTTTTAATTTGCCAACATGATGGAAAGCCTGAAAGCTGGTCGACAATGTCATGTGAGCGCGTATAGAGAGCCAAAATCCCTCTGCCCCCTTGACTAGCCTTTCTCGTGAGCAGCGAGATGGTTTCTTTTATGTGTCTCTCTGAGAAGTTAAATTCCCCCTGAGGTTTTCTGTCCATTTTTAAATGTCTGACGAGCTAGCTGTATTCCCTATTTTCAATGTTTGTGCTAAGCTAAGCTAACCAGCTGCTGGCGGTAGCTAAAACTCCGCAAGAAAGCAAATAAACATATTTCCCAAAATGTAAGTATTTCTGAGGCTAATTTATTTTTGAGTGAACTGGATGGTACAGTTTAACATTTAGACTAATATATAACAATGATTACAGGAAGTTGCGCCCATAATCATTTCTACAGTAGTACCCTCAGGAAAAAAGTGGATACTTTATGTTTTGGTGTACACTTAATACTTTGAGGAAAAAGATATAACAACAAAAATACAACAATGATTATGTTGTTAGCATTCAACAGCCCCCACAAGACTCACAGACATTAGCCTATGTCGGTGTCTACGACTCATAAGATGTTTGCAAATGGTCACAGAATAACTATGTTTACTTGTCGTACTCTGAATGTCATATCTGATCACAGTCTGAGAACACACCGTATCCTGGTTTCATTCGGAGCACACTGCCAGCTTCACATTTTTGAGAAATGGCTGTACCTGACACTTGTACGCAACATTCAACAGTGACTCAGACAAACGCACTCCCATATAAACTCCCTCTTTCTCTCTCCTTCTCAAACACACACATTCAGAAGTAGCTCAGTGCTGGTTCGCTCTTTCATGTGGCCAAAGCCAAGAAGCCGAGGAGCCAAGCCCATGTTAATTTTCCGCGGGCTCGCTCTGCTCTGAGTCGGTCTGGTTTATTTTCCTTACAGCATCAAAAGTGTCTCCGAGCCGTTGCTGAGCTCCCTGTTTGGCAGATTTACTGGCTTGGCCTCTGAACCTTAGCTTCAGCTCCTCTCACTCTGATCCCACTCATGTCAGAAACACAGATGCGTACTACAAGCACACACACACACACACATGTACTCACTCACAGACACACACAAAACCAGCAGTGCAAAGGGACTGGGAACCTGCAGGACCCAGCATGGATACATTTACTCTAATAGACCGTAGGCAGACTTGCATGCTCAGCATCATCGTTGCGGGGTGAAATTAAATATATGAAAAGACCAGAGGCTGTTATTATTGAACTAAACCATGCATGTAAACGCATCGTCTTCCAGTAAACCATACGGAATAAAGCTAAGTTTTAATTTAGTGAGTCTGTCTGGCTTCCTGCTTCTCCCGCTCCATATTTTCTGTAAACTACAGCTTCTAGTCCTGCTGCCTCCAGCTGAAGCAGTTTTTACTTTTAAATGTTGTTGTGAATGTTGTAAATGTTGTGGGACAGCCAGATTCTCAAAAAACAAAACCATGATTGCAGGCAGGACTGACCTGGATAGAGAGGCAAAGTCCCTCCCCTTTCAGGAGCTCGATCCCATTTGAACTGTGCCATGAGTTACACATATACTGTTTGTCAATTTAAAAGCTAATTTTGCAGCTCAGCAGAGTTGCAGTTTGTCACACTACCATTTCGTTTTGTGTGAACTGCTCATTGAACTGCACATTTCATCTCACACAAAATACGTCACCTACACTTGCTAGCTAGCTAACTTAGCTCTGCCCCATGCAGAAATGTTACTTCATCTTACCTGATGTGTTTTATCCAGTGACTCCCGGGGTCATATTCTCAAACTAGCTTAGGAGTGATTCAGGAAAGTTCCCAGAGCAACTCTGAGCAAGGAAGGGACAGAAACAGATGTGATTGGTTGTCACAGTCACACCCTTTTGTGAGCCTGTAAGGTGTGGACACCCAGAGGAAATGAAATGAACTGCTGACTGTGAAAGTGTTGTCATTGTTAGTGTGATCACTCTGCTGATGGAAGGTTGAGACAGACTCAAGTCATCACTGCTGCACTGTTGTAGTTTTCTAGTTTTTCATATATCTTATTATCATGATCATTTAATTTCCAGTGTTACAGCGTTAGGTGGGAAATGTGTGCATATCCCTGATGAGATCGACCACACTCACTATCCCTGCACGATCTAATCTGTGGCATTTCATTAATTCACTGCCGTCAAGTGTTCGAAGGATAATTCTCCAACGTCTGTGTTTCCATCATTTTCTTCTCTGCTTATGAAACTCTTACGCCTCTCAAAAGTCCTCCTCTCTCCTAACTGTAGTTCAACTTCGGAGCTCTTTTAAGGTCTAAGATGCTCTGTGAATAACTTTAGTCAAGCTTTCGACAAACTTTCTAGAATTTTCTTAGAATTGTGTCACTAGGAGCAACTTTTAGTGCTAGGAAGCTTTGTGAATACGGCCCCTGGTCTTTTTATTAGCCGGGTAGCAAAATACAAGCAAGACCTGTTGCTTCTGTGAGTATATTCCAGAATGAAACGCACCAGATTTGTAGCTTCAGCAAGAGAGAAAGCTATGACATCACTAATGCGAGTTGTCGTGTCTTTCAAATTAGAGTCTTATACTTCCGTAGCTTTACAACAATTTGCAACTTTCTTGATTTGCAAAATCATGGCACAATTCAAGTGGGACACCAAAGGTTTTTCGTCTCTCGCCATTACCTACTGTGCATATTTTTTTCCGAAAATACGTTTTGATGGTGGGTCACTGGAAGGGGAGGGGCTACGCCTCTCTATTGCCATGGGTGGGAGTGGGAATCTGCATCAACAGAAGCAGATGGCCACAATTAGAAATCTTAAAAGAGAAAAAAAAAGTACTGTGCAGACTTGCGGGCACACCATCATACAGTCAAGACATAAATACACACAAAGACAGACCAACACAAATGAGCATCCAGTTTGTGAGACATCGTGGTTGAACTGATCGATTTGGGAGCTTGATGTATTCCCCAAAAATCTGACCTCAGTTTCTGACCCAAGCGGTTTCACTCCAGACTGCAGAAATAAATACGACTGAGAAGAAAGTTAAATAGAGGTGGAACAAAGTTGTGTTGGTTTAACATTTTAACATTAAGAACAAATCACAATTTACTGCCTTGTAAAGTCACTGAAGTCGATCAAATCCCACACGCCAGAGTCCGTTTGACGCCAGTCCTGTTTAGCACTTTCTCAAGTTCCAGCTTCGTATAATAAAGGCTTCTTTATTATACATCGGGCCTGCTTCATAATTTACAGCCAGATGTCATTACCAGCGAGAGCTACAGGACCAGCAATATATTACTCCACTTTTTTAGTTGAGCTGGAACCCACTCAAAGTCACTGATGGCCCAATTATGGTCCTGAGCCGTACGTTGAAAACATGCATATTCTGTACAGAGTCTTGGAAGTTCAGTTCACACTTCGGTCCTCTTCGTAACGTGTGTTCTTGTCCATGTCGTTTCAAACTCTACGGGAAAGTCTTTCTAAAAGCATCTTGGTATTCTACACGGTTCAGTATGCTGAGATAACTGTTTTAACCACAGTTTTTTTTAATTCAGTATATTCAGAGCCTCTAAAATTTCAGTTTCTACGTGCTAGAAATATGATTTTAAATACTACCAATTAAAATATGCCTCTGTGTTTTGCCAAAAATGCCTGGTAGAGGTGACCCTGGTTATGGCGCTTTAGACTCATTAAAACCATTAAAACAGATTCAATCATGAATGTCAAGAAGAACATTTTTCGACTTACTTTAGAGGCTTTGTTGTGCCTTATCTAATAGCAGCTAGACTGTTCTTTTCCCAGCAGCTTACAAAGAAAAAAAATTTATAGATTTGTCAGCAAACTGGAGTTGACTGCAGATGTTCTACGTCACAATAAACATCTTTCCTAAATCTGTACACTGTCCTTGTGGGATTCCAGGCAAACTAAACCAACACTATGAATAGGATTTTTCCTGATGTAATAAAACACACCAGATCCACTGTCTTCATTTCTGCTCACTTTTTCCCACACCTACACTGAGCTCTGTGTTGCGTGGCAGTGGCCGATATGTCCGTAGGATTTCTGAACATAATGGAAACATCTCCTGCAGTGTGTCTGTACGGCTGCGACGTCCTGGGAAAGTAGATCTGTAACCTCATCAAAGCAGCCTTTCATCTTTATGGTCACAGTCCGTCATCTCGCGGTCAGACCCCACCTATCTGAAGAAACCAGCCAAACTCTCACTGTAGGTGAACTGTTGGTGTACATCAAAAAAGATACTCAACAGTGCCGCTAAATAATTACCTTCTTAAAGCCCTGACTATTCCTGCTCGTTAATTTCCAAAACATACCCACATCACAGAGAATATCTGGACACTTTTCTTTTACCGTCTCCTTTCTGTATAAGTTTAGCTTTTGTTCTGCTGAAAACAAACAGTCTTAAGAATGGTCTCTATTGATGTGTTCAAGGATGCTCGGACATCTGAGTGAAGAGCAGCCAAATCCTTTTCGCCACATGTATGTCTGTTTGTTTGTCGTCATGCTTCCATTTTCAGACAAGAGAGTCTGTTGACCAAAATCTTTTGAGCAGTTGACCATCAGTTCTATGAAGGACGGCCAAGGATGGAGTCACCTTGAAATTTGAACACAACGCGTAGTAAACTTTGGAAATTCCGCTTGCGTCCTCAATAACATAACTTCTGAGGAATTCTGCATGTTTGTGTCAGATGGTTTTCAAAGCGTACCGACTTTAATAGAAAGCAGCGTCTGCCTGGAAGGTACAAAATCAATCTAAACACATCTGCTCTGCTTTGGAGAATAATTGGCAGTGTGTATGTCGTTTATAATCAATGGGTGAAAACATGCAAAGCCACCAGTATGGTCTTTTAAGACAGCACTAATTTCAGAGGGGTTGGATGGTTTTTCAAATGCTGAATATCTAATTTTTTTTTCTCTGTGGAGGCTCCAGATCCAAAACATCCTCTCCCATGTCCTCTTCACGGCACAGAGTCAGTTAAACTGAGTGATCTGGACGTGCTGTTCATCCTTCATTCAACATGCTACGCAGCCGATGCTAGTCTACTTTTTCTTTTTTATTCACAAGTCTTTTGTCACGATGCAACAGTCTTTGTTGTTCACATCCGTCTGTACATACTTCAGTTTGTTCTTGTGTAGCTTAGTTTGAGAGTTTGTCACTATAATGAAAGGATGCCTCTTTTGTTTGTAGATAAGTGCATGCGCATGTCATAGTCTCTGTACATACAGTATGTGTGTGTCTCAGTGTATAAGTTAAGTGTGTGTGTGGGTGTATATGTGTGTGTCTTAGTGTGGACATTAACATAAATGTGTGTGTGTGTGTTAAAGTCACTGGAAATACACCCTCCTTTTCCGCGACACATTCAAGCGCTCCTCGGTGCCCTCTGCTGCGGCTTGCTCCTGCTCTTCCTCCCTGCTGCTCTTCCTCCCCCTCCTCCTCCTCCGCCTCCTCCTCTTCCTCCCCCATGCTTGTGCCTTTCCGCCCTCTCTTTCTCCTTGTTCGGCGCAGACATGATGTCACCGTGGCGACGGTGGTTGCGTGGGGGTCGGTATCCTAGTGCCCGGCAGTGCTGGCCGATGTTTCCAGGGTGAATCAGAGCCATCACGTCCTCATACCAGGGCTGGGTCCCTGCGCTCTGGTAAGACGATGTGGACCAGGAAGCCAGGACGCGATTGGCTGAGGGGCTCCAGACGGTGAGGCGGACAGTGACAGCGGTCCAGTGGTAGCCGTGCTCCTCCACCTGGCAGTGGTAGACACCGCCGTGAGACAGCTCAGCTTGACGAATCAGGACGCCCCGCTCGATCACCACCAGCTGGTCACCTGTGACCACCTGGAGAGAGAGAGAGCAGGAGATCAGAGGAGGTTCAAGTTCAAGTTCTTTAATTATATGCAAAAAGTTACAGAGGAGCAGTCGTTTGCAATGACAGTCATTAAGTGTCAGACTCCCTCCAACTATGCTGCTTTATATCAAGAAAAAGAAAATTATGAAGGTAAAAACACAATGAGAATCTAAACATAAAATAATACGTTAAAAAAAGTAGAACATAAATTAAATATAAAATATAGTAATATAAATTAGGCAGTAATTGCAAATGCATGCTGAGACGAGGGGTTGTGGGTTAGGGTTAGGGTTATGCCAAAAACAAAGGTAGGGTACTCTGCTCTGTCTCTGCAATTATTGTCAGTCACTGTGTTTGAAGAAATTGGTGCTACATGCATCATTAAAGTAGAAGTGTGGTGGACAAGTACTGAACAACGTTATGATGAAATGAGAACACTAAATAATAGCATTACAGCACAATGTGTGTGTGTGTGTGTGTCTGTGTCTGTGTGTGTGTGTGTACCTGGTTTAGTTCAGGACTGTTCTCTCCAGCCTGCTTGTACCAGGTAACAGCAGCGTGTCTGGATCGGGGCAGACACTCCAGGTAGGTGCTGTTGCCCTCAGCAACCACCATCATCCTCTGCTCCGCCTCCACCTGCAGCCCAGCTGAATGAAATTGCAAAGCAAAGACGTAACTGGTTAGAGAACTGGTTGTTGTTCAGTTTTAATTTTGTTTGTGTCCTTGGCTCTCTAATTTTTTCTCTCTTTTTTAGTTGCAACTCTGTGGCTCGTAGAGCTGTCACGGTGAGGGAATTTCCATTGCAGCCATTAAGGGTGGCTCAACAGCACGATATGCGGTACTACTGCCACTTTTTGTTGCCTTTGTGAATTACTTCATTTATCCTGATTGTAGTGTTTTGTAAATAAGCTTCACTGTTAGGCTATTGTTAGGTATATTGCTGCTTTCTACATGACAAGGATGAAACAGTATTGAAGCAAATTAAATACATGTTCATCTTGAAATGTAGAACATAGAAGAGCAATGATGTGATAAGGGGTGCAGTGATTTTTTTGAGACACTTTGGTTGCGACTGGTTGCTATGACACGAAATATCTGTGGGGCTCAAAATGGCAGCACCATGTAGAGTGCTTGCTCTGGACTAAGGGCAGGCTGAAGCACGTAGGGAGAGCGGATAGACTCGCCGGACTGTGTGGGTTCATTATTAATTGTTGTTGTTGTTTACTTGGTCTGTGTGGTATTTGCCTTGCCCCTGCTCCACTGTGATTGGATGTCGGGATAAAAGTGACAGTGACCAGCACAGCGTTTTACCCAAAAGTGATTATTTTTCAAGAAAAAAAAAAACAGCCAACGTGCAGCGCTCAGTTTAGCGGCTTGTCACGCTGCTGGCATTTGTTGTAGAGTGTAAATACGCAGCGCTCCCTCGAAAAAAGAAAAGAACATAGATATAGCAGTAGTGGCAGCTGCTTGCCATCCCCTGTGGTTGGCTTGTCAAAAGCGTGGTATTGCTATATTACAGTTATTGTGAAAGCCCTTTTGGCACACTTTGTCTGTCCTCAAAAATTTCTCCAGTCTTCGGCAGCCACAGTTTTTGCCCTAGGACACTGAAGTTTGGCATGGAGGTCAAGTGCTTGTGAGGTTGTTCGTTAGTAAATGCATGAATGCTTGCATACATACACACACATGGTCGCAGTTATTACGAATTTGCACTTGTTTCATCAGTTTACTACTAATGTTATGTTCACAAAATACATTTACTTGCATTTATTGTCAGTGTTTTTCACTCATCTGTCGAGTTTATGTGGATCGAGGTTGGATGGGTGTCACATGTTGTGCTGACTGTGAAGCTCCTACATCATATATTTAATTGTATACTTGTTATTTGGAGTCTTACAAATAAAACTAGCTGGAATGACGTTACTATTTTCATCTATCTTACTGTTGCTGAGTCATTGTTAACGCTGTTGTTACTGCAATCGCCTGCCAAACATTACACCATTATAACTGTGTCAAGCACTGGTGTATTGCTGAGTGAACCAATGCAATACAGTAAATTAGCTCCTCACCTCCCTGTCTGACACACTGAGTTAGTGGATCCTCATCCTCCCCTAGGTGACGAGCGTTCCTCCTGTAAAGAGAAAGACAGGAAATTACAGTAAATGAAGAATTACGATCCACAAGTCACTTTAAGAGGCTCCAATGTTCATTACACCCTGTAATGTGGAAGTGTTTAACTTAACCATCAACACACTGACAATACAGACATGGTAATAATTAGGTTTAATCCACCTGAGAGCTTCAATTTGCTCAGCTAATTTCACACCAATTGGCCTTTTATATTATTGGATTTTGTGTGTGCAAAGTGGAGATTTTAGCTGATGGTAATGGTGGTAGTACTAGAGGAAAGGTCAGGGCGTCACCAAAAACATTATAATTTGCAAGTTTCATGGAGTATATCCATTTGTCATAGTCTGTAATGGAACCAAGTGTGGGTCAAGTGGAAAAAATGCTTAAAATTTAATCAGAAAGATTCAAGTTCAGATGTAATTTGAGCCACATTTCCAACTATCAACAAATGTGGTTTAGATCTGATTTCAGAAGATCAAATCCATGTGTTCCTACTTTGCTATTCAGACTTTAGCGGAAAAAAATCAACGTGTCAGAGACATGCTGCAGAGTCACATCAGTGTTGTCTGGAAAAACACATCCAATCCGTCGTCCCTACCTGCGCACGGTGGGCATGTAGGGGCTGCAGGCATGTCCGTCCCAGGTGCAGTAAGGATCTCTGGCCAGGCAGCACTCAGCGCAGGCCTGACCGTACAGCTCACACTGGTACAGAGCCAACTGGGACACACCCTCCTTGGAGCCCACAAACAACCACTGCTGGAGGAGGAGAGGAGGAGGGGGGGATGAAAGATAGAAATAGAGATGAAGGAGAAAACAATGGACAACAGGGGGAGGGAGGAGGCAGAGTGAGGGATGGTCGAGGAAGAGGGAAAGAGGGAGGGAATGGAAGTAGGAAGGAGAAAGAGGAAGTAGGAAAGAGGACGGGAGTAATAAATGAAGAAGAGCCAAGAGAGAAAGAGGGCATTCAGTTTGCACCCGTAAAACAGAGAGACGCATTGACAATCAACAGCTAAACCAGATCCATCTTCACTCTGAGTCACACATCCAACTCACACTGTAACAATGTCAGTGCGTGGCCAGGGGAGTGTGTGTGTGTGTGTGTGTGTGTGTGTGTGTGTGTGTGTGTGTGTGTGTGAAAGAGAAAGAGAGACATAGCTATGCCTGCGTTTTATAATCCTGATGTGTGTGTATGAACCAGCTTTAGATTTTTATTTCATGAAATCCAGACAATTTTAATAATGCAAAGTGTGTGTGCGTGTGTGTGTGTGCATGTGTGTGTGTGTGTGTGTGTGTGTGTGTGTGTGTGTGTGTGTGTGTGTGGCATCTCTTCATTACTGCACCGACTGAGGTAGGGTAACCATAGAAACTGGTGATGAAGCTGTCCTTGGAGATACAAGGTGGAGAGATGAGTGATAAGTGTGATGTTGTGCATGTTTGTGTGTGTCTTTGTGCGTGTGTGTGTGTGCGTGCATGTGTGTGTGCGTGTAAGCGAGTTTGGGAGTTTGAAAGTGAGTTTCTGTCTCTCTCTCATCTGTTACCTTTTTCTTTGAGAGTGTCATGGCTGTCACTGGTGATTTGTGCTGTGAGGAAGAGAGACAAGAAATCGAGTTTAAATTGAGACAAAAAAATGAAACTGTCGAGACAGACAGACAGACATAGATAGATAGATAGATAGATAGATAGATAGATAGATAGATAGAAGACAGACAGATAAAAGGCCAACACACATGTTGAATTAATTTCTAAGAAAAAACAAGACAGAAAGAAAAATAAAGAATTTATCTGAACATCTTTGGGTGCGGCTACAAACCCAATAATTTCAAACAGTTTTCAATAATTTAGGGAACTGATCTCATAGTCTGGTGATCATCCATATCACTTTCAAAGGGTTTCACAAAGCACACACTTTACAATAGAGAGGAGAAAAGAAAACAAGCTCAGACAAAGAAATTTTAACCACATCAGTCAATACAGAGTTTTTTTTATGAATCTGAGCCTGGAGTGGAGCGCACACTGAGCTGAACTGTGAACTGTGGTTTTAGGAAAAATGGTCTGTATAATTATGAGCAGCTGCAGAATTGTATGCAAAGTGTGTTTGAGTCTTGGTATAGTATAGTCATGGCTGAGAAAACACAATACACAGTAAAATGGGAGATTTGATGTTACTGGATAAAACCATTTCCTCTGTGTACTCGCTTTCAAAGGAGCATACCGGTGTTCTTAAATCATGCTTTACATTATTGCTGACTATTTGCAATGTCAGCCATTCATGACGTAGTGTTTCAGTTTGTTCCAGTCATTGAGTTCCACACTGTATAAACAGTGCAGTAGATAGACCATTGAAACTCTTTACAGACAGGTGATTGGTCACAGTGAACACCATGTTTGCATTTATTGTCTGAAGAGCAGACTAGGGTTGTTGTGATATTGCGGTATAAACAAGAATGGTTTGAAAAATTAAATATTCAATTCATGTAATACAATACACATATGCTAATATTGTGTAAATAATGCAATGTTTACTTGAATCATTTCTGTTTCTTTCCATTCTTGCATTGTTTCCCTTCCCAAACAACATCTGGCTGCCTTTATACTTTCCATTAAGTGTCATTGCTCTTTTTGTACAGTTTTGTACAGTTATGGTTACAGACTCTCTCTCAGCCTCCCTAAACTCATATTTTGAGTGTAATTCACTTGCCAAAAAAAGACAAAAAACAGACTATAAACAAAGTTAAAGACATATTTGACTGACAGCATTATTTTCCTACCCTAATTGTCTATATATATTACAATAATATTGTTGTCATGAACTCTTTTGGCCACAATAAATAAAGTGAAAATCTGATACTGTGCCAGCTCTAGTGCAGACTGTTTTGAAAATTCTGTGCTGCATCACCTCTTGACAATAATGTAACTCAGTACGTTTACATGCACGCAGTAGTCGAGCTAAGCTCATAGCTCGGCTAATCAGTCAAGTCGGACTTCTCGTCTTGTCTGAGTATACATGCAGGAGAGAAAATCGAATTTCTGACCAAGTACGTCTGACTCCGCCTCGATAGGTGGCACTGTGCCCTTTTTAATATAGTGCGTATTAAACTAGTTCTGGAGGAAGCTAACGACGAATGAAGATGGCGGAGACGGATGTAGTTTCCTCATCTGTCCAGAGGTGCGTCTTCTGCTTCTCAGTCGCCATGATGTTTGTTTGTTTGTTTTTCCGGGAGTGAACTGCTGCTACGTCATCTCCTTCTTCTTCTGGGTGAAAGTCCACAAAAGAAAGAGTGGTGCATGCGCAGAACACCGAGTCCAACTCCAGTTGGACTAAGTGGATACATGCAGCAATAGTTTAATTTTCAATCGAATTATCTAGGTGTGTTAGTCGAGCTACAGATAGTCCAATTTCAGTTGGACTAAGCTGTTTACATGCATTTAAAAGTCCAGTTTCAGTTGGACTAAGCAAATAATTCGATTTTCTCAAGCTGCATGTAAACGTACTGACTGTAAAATCAAGTTTAAAGAGTCTGATATTTTATTTCATACCACAAGTAAATGGATGGATACAAATGGCTGCATGAAAGGCAGCAAAATACATTAAAAAATCTGAAAAACAACAAATAAATCTGCAGAATAATGCTGTTGTGCAAAGCACACAGTAGTTAAGTTTATCATAAACACAGTGAAGCATGCTGGTACAGAGATACACTGTGTTTTTCTATACCTGAAAGACCTGCAGCTGCTCCAGAGTGACCTCCTGACTCTGACCGTGTTCTCTGTGCAGATGGATGGCCTTCAGCACGAGGCCAGAGTCTGCAGAAGTTAAGAACATATAGAAATATATGTTTATTGTGAAAAAACATACACGCTGGGGCTAAAATGCCGAGCACACAAATCTACACCCTCAAAAACTCAAAGAGAACATCCACCCCACACACTCTACCTGTGCCAATGAACAGGACGTCGTAGGTGCCGTCCACCGCCTCCACTCTGTCCACCAGCAGCTTGCTGAATTTGTAGTGGACACCAACTCTGACCAGGAGGGGGCGCTCTCCCAATGGCAGCACATTTTCCTAAAACAGTGTGACACCATGCAATACATTAGATGTGATGCACAATTAATTAATTGCGTTTCTGTTAAATCATGTTTGTCAGTGTTGGACTGCGTGGCGTCCCTCTGGTGAGGAGTGTCAGCTAATTTCATTTTTTAATTTCAGTTAAGTATTTGGATGAAAATAGAGGGACAGTACGCCTGACCTGACTGTAAAATAGGCCGCAGTCTAATTAAATTAGATTGGTGTAATTTCAAAAAGTGACATATCAGCTGAACCTGCAGCAGCGGGTGAGTCCTGCTGAAGAAGATGACGTCGTCTGGATACTCTCTGGTCGAGCTGTAACTTCCATATGTGCTGCTGGGACACTGAGAGAGAGAGAGAGAAGGGAGGGAAAGGAATAGAATGTTTAGAAGACATTGAGATGTTTTATTCAATATGTGTTCAACTTAAAAGCAGAGTTTTGGATAACTTACAGTCCCTGGCCGTGGGTAGGGCACCTTGCCTGTAAACTCTGCCCACTTATACTGAGGTCCCTCCTTATGAAGGAAATTTCCCTTAAAAGCCCGAACCACATCCTCCATTCGATAAACGCACACTGCTGAACCGTTCAGGATGTCACTGCGGATAGACAAGAAAGAAATGAGAACTGTCATTCATCACAGTCAGACTCATATAATCTTTCCATCCATTATTCCTCCAGCACGCATGAATAAAAACATGATCTGATCTGAACTGAATGTCTTTAAAGGATTCACTCGATGAGCTGAGATGGTCTTAAAGCAGTAAATTAAATAAGAAAGTGATGTACTGTACGCACTGTATGAGGAGCTGTGAGTCATTGTGGCTTTTCAGCTTGAACGCATCAGTTCACTGAATGTGCTCCAACCCAAAGTCCAACTCAGATGAATGCGCTGCTTTTAGCACGAGTCCCCACCACAACACATCCCATCCACTGCAGTTAAGATCATGGTGAACATTTTGGCTAAGTGTATCTGAGTTACAGATTCCAGCTGAATTTGAGGGGCAGAGCTGCTCCGAACAGAACAGAACAGTGTTGTGATGTATCAGGGTGGTTTCCTTCAGCTCAGAGGGCTGACACATACAGGGCCCTGTGTTACACCCGGCACACAACGCAGCACAACTGTCGTTGCTAATTTCAGACCTTCGGAGTTTTAATTTTTATGGCCAGCACCCATGTTGTGTAAGCAGCAAATGTACATCTGCCCATCTGTGTGACCATGGGTGTGCAGGTCTTATGAGGCGCGGTCAGGCACATTGTTGGCATATTGCCATTTTGAGGCAGCAGAGAGCAACTGCGCCATTGACCAGCAAACCCCCCAAAACTTAGGCTAAGTATTTTCTTGCTATTTAAAGGGCACATTATTTACATAGTCAGATGTGCTTACATAGACAGGTTTACAACACGCTTGCACACACAGGGATGCGTTTATGAGTTGCATGTGGGTAAAATGATACATAATTAACGATGAAAATATTAAATGGAGGTCAGTGTAAGTTCAATCAGGAAGACTTTCTTAATGCTAAATCCATTCACAATTCTCTCTCTATCCCACCCCACCACTTCCACCAATCAGCTGACTATGGGTGTTGCCTCTTCTGGTTAGCCGTTCAAACTTCGCCACAATCTCCTTCTGCCATTCATGTTGCTGCTGCCAAACTTAAAATATATTCTCCTCTCTGCTCCTGTCAGCTATCTTTTTTTCAACCCCATTCACCTCCAGTCACCTCATCCAGAGCCCAGGACGAGCTCATCAAAAGCCTACTCCTCTTCACCTTCAGATCCTCAGCTCCCTCTTAATCTTATCTCATTACCACCATTACCACCACCAGCATCTAGACTCCATAGTGAGGAGATCCCTAATCTACATGATGGGGACTAATCACCAAAGACTTTTCACATTTATCATACTTATGTGCACATGTAAATAAATATTCTTCTCTCCCAGAACGAGTCTCTCCTGATATTCTCTAAAATGTGAACGTAGCAGAGAGCAGAGCAGAGCTGCAAAGCTGCTGTCCGACTTCCTTTTAAGAGAGACACTGTACGCATTCATGCACGAGGAGCAACTTAACTTCATTGATTATTTCAAGAGCTAAAAGTTCAGTTCTGTTTTCTCTGTCAACATGTGCTACAGTGACATTACAGCTCTTACTGCATTACTCAGCAGAAAACTGCTCGCTTCTCCAATTTGCCAAATCCACTATGTAAATAGCAGTGTTCCATGTGCAGGCACATCTGGCTTATAAAGGGAATGAGAGATTAATGTTACACCCAACACACACCTATGATTATGGGATGAAATCAACCGCTTTTGCCCTTGCACTTTACTTTGTGCCCAGATTATGTACATTTAACTAGCAAAGGTGGAGCTGGACACGCCCTAAATGTACTTGCATCATGCACTTAAGACCATGGGCTATAGATTATTTAGGTGCGGCCCAAAGTCTAATTTTTTTTTCTGAAGGGAAACAATTTTTTCTCCCCTTTCACAGAAAGGTCAGAGGTCACACTCCATAGGTCAAAGTCCCCAAGGCTGGTCTGTATTTTAGTGTGTTGCTCAGTGGTACTTCAGAAAGGTCTTTCAACATGAGCTTAAATCCCAGGCTCTTGGTGAGTTTGTTTGTAAACTGAGATGCTTTTTTCTCCCAAGTTTTCTTGAAAGTATTTTCTAGTAATATGGCGAAACTGAGATGCTTCATTTTTTGGAGAAATATTTTCACTGGCGTCAGAGACAGCATGTGTGATGGGTGACAATTGGACAGAAGTAGTTCAAGAATTTAGATGATAAATTGTTCATGTAATATAAACTCCTGACAAATGTGTAATTATTTGACCAGTTAGGTTTATCTTTTAACTGCCCAAACAAACAAAAAGATGGAGGGATGTATGAATGAGAAAAAAGGAGAGTTACTAAATGAACATAAGGATGAATGAGTAAATGAATGAATGAAAAACACACACAAGCAAACAAACAAATGAGTGAACACAAACTCCTCCAAAACAGTTCACAAAAAAACTCTCTCTCTATATATATTGCATGTGATAAATGAAGAGACGATCAAATGAAAAACAAAATGAAACATGCAAATAACAGAGGACAGCTCCACAGCCTGCACTCTCGACTTCATCACAGGGGACAAAAACCTCAGTGTGTGCAATCATGAGTGAGCCAGAGGGAGAAGTTTCCATTCAGAGGGAATGACCTTCCTGCACTCTGCAGTTCTGTGGTTAGGACCCCACCCTGGGTGATGCTTTGGATTTCTGTCCGTTCCCCGCTGAGATTCCAGACACTTTCCAAAACCCAGAAAAAGAACCAACTCCCTGCTCTGCCATGCCAAATGTCGTCATACCTCTGCAGCTACTGTGGAGCTCCGGCGTCCACTTCAGAAACCGGGTTATTCTCAGAGCATGCAGCACCGCCATTAAGCTCAGTGGAAATTGTTGCTCACTTGCTCATTTGATTGGGCTTTTCCTCACTTTATATTTCCCTCCATTTAACTTCACCCAGCGCCTGGGTCTTGTATCCATGCACCTGTTTTCTGTCTTTCAGAGTGTCAGTGTTAACGAGAGCCTCTTTTTTTCAGTATCAGACTTTTCCAGTCCATCTCTCTCTCTCTGTGCTCCTTCTATCGTGTAGTTTTCTGTGTTGGTGTCACAGCTCCGTCCCTGAAGGAGCAGAAAAATGCCTTTCTCCTCCCTATAATGATTGTCTCTTAACATGCAAACAAATAACCATTTTGTGTACTAACAGAGAGCATATTGTTTATGGACTCTAATCAAACCCATTTCAGGGCTGCTTCATATTTTCCATGTTTTGAAATGGTTTTTAATCAAGATTTTAGTTGCACAGTTTGTTGTTGTTCGGGTTTGACCTCTGGATCATGCATACTGTATTTTGCAATTTGCCTTCAAGTTTTTCTTTCTATGTTTTTTTTCTGTGGTCTCCTTAAAAAGACATTTCAGTGAGAAACTCTGATTAAAAAGGAAAATGAGTGGAGAAAATGCAATGGCTGTAAAAACAGTTTAAAGCTGCAGCCTTTGTTTGAATCATTACAGCAATTGTGCAATTGGAGAAACACAATGATGGTTACATGTCATTTAGAAGCAACACGCACACACAATTAGCCGCATAGGCTGGTATGAGTGTTGATATATTTCCATAAATCATCCCGATGAATCTCTGTTTGTGTGAGGAAAATATGACACGGCTCAAACTCTAGCCTCTCCCATCCCACACCCACACCCACACACTTATATAAACATACACACACTCTTCCTGTATCACAATCAGAGCACTGATGATGATGATGTGATGATGAAGCCTCACATGAGCTGCATTTTGTTAATATGAATGTGTTTAATTCATGAGTCAAAGTGTCAGGGAGGGCTCTGCGGCCTGTGTGTAACTTTCAGTATGTGACATCATCTCTGTGTCACACATTACAGTGTGACATCATGTGACAGATTCTGTCTTAGCTCCATCGTTGTGTTATTGACAAGTTATTTTTCTGAACTGCTAACTTTGTTAGCAACTGTAATTCTTCATATAATACGTAATCCATCCATTTTCTAACCGCTTATCCTCCTGAGGGTTGCAGGGGGGCTGGAGCCTATCCCAGCTGACATTGGGCGAGAGGCAGGGTACACCCTGGACAGGTCACCAGACTATCACAGGGCTGACACATAGAGACAGACAAGCATTCACACTCACATTCACACCTACGGACAATTTAGAGGAAGCCGGAGTACCCAGAGAAAACCCACGCTGACACAGGGAGAACATGTGAACTCCACACAGAAGGGCTCACGCACCCGGAATTGAACCAGGAACCCTCTTGCTGTGAGGCGACAGTGCTAACCACCACACCATCGTGCCACTCTCATATAATAATATGGCATAAAAAAAACTGTTTCTCTATTTCATATTTAACCGTTACTTTTACCTCTTGAAAATGGCATGTATTTGAGCAGTCACTTTGTAAAGCACTAGAATTTATCCTTAGAAATGACATCTTTCCATGGTGTATTTATGAACAGGTGTCAAGTCAGTGGTGAGAAATCTTCTCTGCATGAATCATCAGGAACTAAAACGTCATATAATCACCTCCACTTACAGCCGCAGTTTAATTAAAAGCTTTGACTTTTAGCTATTACAGTAAAGTTCCTTTATACTTAACAGTTACAGTATCTGATGTTGCCACTTGGTTGCTACTTGGAGGTTAGATTTTCTACCAGCATGATTAATGTTTGATTTTATTTTAAAAAAAACTATTTTGTCGTGTCTTTATTTTTAACTGTGAGTATTTATTTCCAGGAAATCACATTTAAACCCATAAGGCTTCCAGTCCTTCTCCTATCTTCCACTCTTCTGAACTCGAGGTCTTTCTTTAACACTCAAAGAGAAGAAGATTTTTTCTGTCCTGCACTATCTCACAAAACAGCTGAGCCTAAATATATCTGTAGGAGTTGTTAATCAATACCAATGACTCAATGCTTTTTTTTTTACTATGAGCAATCTCAAAATGTCCACCCTGTGGAAATTCAAGACACTCCCAGTGCGTCCCACCCACCATCATACTGGCTCTTTCAACCCTTAAACAAGGATACATAGAGTACAAAGTGCCATTTAAAGATACTCCAGTGTATTCCCTTGTTTTCTGTTTTACAGAGGTACACACCTGGAGGTGGTAAACAGGCCGTAGATGAGAGGGTTCTTCTTGTCTTTCCCCTGGAGGATAAAGATGTCTTCTAAATTGAGGGAACAAGGAAAGGAGGGAGAGATCAGGAAAAGAGGGGGGGAGGAGACAAAGAGGTGAAACATTAGTTAAGCCAGAGTAAAAATCACAACAGTGTCTGAACTACTGGAAGAGTTTTGATTAGTGTTGCACCTGTATGTGCGTTTGTGCGTGTGTGTGTGTGGGTATCTATCACTCTGACTGTGTGACTAATAGCGTTGGGCGTGCTGGCAGCATGGCTGACTGGCTGCTTGTAATGAATCTGTAGCCATTAATAACCAGCCACAGTGGGAGAGCTAAGCGCCGAGTCCTGCTGTCACACACACTAACACCACGCCTCAGTCTTCACTCTCCATCTCAAACACGGCGAATCACAACATCTGATACGTTTTTCTCACTCCGACTGCGGCCCCTCACACAGCGCAATCAGGTGGAGTGTGGATTATCACTCTCTCCATCTGTCTGTCTTTAAAACCTCAGACACCACTGGCATTATGGGTTTTTAAATGGTGTTCTAGCGTCGAAGAAATTACACTGATTGGCTCCTTGGTGATGTTTATATTTATAAACAACAAGATATATCATACACCAAATGTCTGATCCTGACAGATTTTAAAGAGATGATGAATCTTTGCACTGCAACTCTGATATATGACATTAATTGAAGCTTTATGTACTGACGTGGCACACAAGCAACACTCTGGACAGCAGATCAGAGTCAATCAGATACAGCGATAAAAATGAATTCATTGATTTCATTCATTGTTCTTGGAATAATGTTTTGGTGAGTGTGTCCCCAATTTGTTTGTATCTTGTAATACATGTAAGTCCATCAAAACTAAACAGAATATATTAATTTTGGTAGACTTGAATAAAAACACAAGCGGAGATACTGTGTGTAATAAATAAAACAAACCGCTGTTCCATAAAATCCATATCCTGTTGTTTCTCTCTTTGGGCTCATCACTGTCATTTTGCCAAATTACAGTGGAAATGAAGCGTGTCACAAATAGATGAAAGTATTCATGAACATATGACAGGATACAAAAAAAAACAGATGGCAGGAGTCAGGAGACAAAATATGTCTTCTAAAAGTCTCATTTACAAATTCATAAACATTGTACATATGTATTAGTGTGTTTACAATAAAACTCCACGGGGCGTAAGAGCAAAACTCGTCCATGAATCCAGTCAACCTCTCAATACTCAATGAGTGGGCAAATAGACGCCCTATGATCACAGCACAGATTAGTATAGTCTGACTCAGGCCCGCCCACAGAAACGGCTTGGCCCTAGAAAAGGTCCAGTGAATGGGCCTTCCTAAAATTGCTTCACTCATATTGACGCATACATGTAAACTGACTGAGAGTGATGGGCTACATCGACACTATCATCCTCTTTCTCAAAGATGGTGATGGGCCTGATGGCTCCTTCACTGACGCTAGTTACCTCTTGGCTAGAAACGTTAGCTTCTTTAGCCTGTTTAGAGCAGCGTTCTGAGCTGACTGGAAAAAAAAGTTGGTCATTACATTTTTATTTGGGGTTTCCGGGTCCCTCTTTTTCCTCACTTTTCGTTTTATGTACAGGTCCTGGCATAACAAGGACATGCACTTCAACATTAGCTAATAGTTTGTTTAGATCAGTTAACTTCTCAGTTGTTGTTGTTTTTTTTCGCAACAATCGCATACCAAAAAAATACTCAGAGCCCCCTAGTGGTCAGGCCCCAGAAAGCTTTCTCCCTTTCCCACCCTTATGGTTGACTCTGGTCTGACTCACTGGATATAGACTGTGCCTATAAGCCTGGCATTTGCCGCCTATTTAAGATTCAATTTGCCTCACCTTCTGCTGTCACCTGACACTATTTTGCAAGGGCACCGTCGCTGCATCCTGGGCTTAGTGCCACTCAGAAAGATTGTAATTGATTTTAAAAAATACAAACAACCCAGAGTTCTCCCATGCCAAATTATGGCAGGTTCAGGCAGACCTTTCTGTGGTGCTGGCACAGCACTAACACAAAGTGTGGAGATAAGTCTGGCCACGTCAGACTAAGGTTAGTGTGACATATATCACACTACGAGGTCCAACTTTGACAAACTGTGATGAATTCTGAAGCTGCCTTCTGCGTTTTCCATATTTCTAGTGTCACTCGTTGTTTTATTCAGATGTCTGCTGTCACAGCGAAGACAAGACCTTGATTTTTGGTTTATTTAAATCACAATTTATCACAGTTTTTTTTTGTTTTGCACTTTTGTCTCAGATAAGAGTTGGGAATGTTTTCATCATCATATCACAACGGTGGAGAACAGAGCCCTTTGTTTTCTGTGTGGCATGCTGTGATAATCTATAAATACATGACTTGACTTGGCACCTTGGGTACGGTGAGACAAATAACTTTAAAAGTCTCAGAAACTCTATAAAAAGGTTTCACCCGGAAAGTACTCAGGTTGATGTTGAGATACAAAGAGTCTGTTGAACCTTTGCTGCAATAAAGGTTGAAAAAGGATGTTCAGAACAGGGTTTGGATGTTCTCTACATGTCTCTGCCCTTATTCCCTTCTCCTTGTCTCCTCTCCTCATTTCCTCCCCTCTCCCACGATGAGGCAGAGACGTTGTTGTGGTGATGGAGACAGCGAAGCGTATCGCTGTTCCCACATTCCCGACGTTCCTGCTGCTTCAGATGGCCTCCGTGGAACTACAACCCCGCAGGAAGTCTAATCTCATCTTATCACACACACACACACACACACACACACACACACACACACACACACACACACACACACACACACACAAACACACACATATACACACACACTTGCCACACATTGTGAAAGATTCGAGAGCGCATCGCATCAAACAAAAGAAATGAAAGCTTGTATGGCCACATGCATGCACCCACACACACACACCAACTGCGGGACCAAAGCACATAGTCGAACACACGCTGATACTGTACGTATAGACACACACAGAATCAGCAGGCCCCTCGAGGCAGAGCAGAGAGGACTATGGGTAGTCTGCAGCCTGCAGCGCACACACTGCTCACACCCTCCATCCTTTATTTAATGTATCACTCCATTATTAAGTTTTCTTTAGCGCTTCTCCTGCTTTGTCTCATTTGTGCAGTGATCTCTCACTTTACTCGTGTTCCTTTCCTCTACCGCTCCTTACCATATTTTACTCATACTGTATATCAATTTTTTCACCTCCTCTCCATTCAAAAAAGCCATTTATAGCTAGTTTTCTTTCCTGCTCACATCCTCCAAAAAAATGCCCCTCTCTCTCTTCAACTCCTTTCATCAATCAAAACGTTTATCATCTCTCCATTTTCTTTTTTTCCCTCCTACTTGTCCGAAAGTTTTTTATGGCAGTTTTGCTTTATTACTCCAGGTGATATATATGCTGTTTGGTGAACCCTTTCATCCAAAGCACCTCAAACTTTTTTTCAAGGAGGGGATGAGCAAGAGTCAAAAGAAGGGCATCGGAAGATTTACATCTAAACCTGCGGCGCCGAGTTTTATAGCTACACAGCCAGCCTGGTGGAAGCCATTTCTGTACAAGATGAAAGACAGACTCTCTTTAAACCTGGCGGGAACATGTTGACCGAATGATCGGACTGGATCTGATAGAGCAAAAAAAAACTGATAAAACCCATTTGTAAGTGCATCCAAATATGCAATTAAACTCTAATCATCCAGTCACATCAACAGAAGTGGTCGGAGCCGTATCTGGCCACGCTGAAGACAAAGTGTTGACACAGATTGTCTGCAGGACACATGTTTGAGTGTTGGAGTCGTAAATAAACCTTCATGTGCAGAGGTGAAGAACAAGGAAACAAGAAAAGATGTAGCAGCCACTTTATACAGACACTTGTGACAGTAAACTGGAAGTTAAACTCTCATCAGGATTCAAACAGGACAGATGTGTCTATTTTTAAACTAAGAGAGCACGTATTTCCCAGAAGTGCATTAAAGCCAAGTGAGTCCTGACTTGGTCATTTGCAAGTTAAAAGATTTCTAGACACGTAGGTTAAAATTGTTACGTAATGTTTAGCAGATGGCCTCATGCAGGGCAAATTACATCAAGACAAAACTACTAAATCAAACCATTGTAGTGATCAGCTGAAGTAACTTCAGTATAAATAATAATGGATTCACAGAAAGGGACTTTGTTTGAGAAGAACAAAAAAGTTAGTCACAGTAGCTCCTGAGTGGACTCACATTTCTTCTGTTGAATCACTGCACTTATTTTTTTGCTGCATCATTACAGACAGAGCACTGCAGAATATGGCAGGCTATAAACTTTTACTAACTAAGTCTGGTTTTAAAATCACTTCACTGCACAACTAGAGAAAGGAGATGGAAACAGAGGGCATGCCTACACAGAGACTCGTTCCACTTTCCTGCTCCTGTGCTGACTTTTAATGAAGTCTGCTAAACTACTTTTGAACTAGCTGCTGGCACAACCTCCTCTACCCTCGCCCAGTAATAATGTCAAGTGCCAAAAGATAAGAAAAAGCATGAACCCCAGCCCATGACGAAATAAAATATTGAGACATCACCAGAACATAATATAGTAATACATTCACAGCAATGCTTCAAGCTAAATGCTAATGCTAATTCCAGCATGCTAACCTCTTATGTATGAAGGTAGATTTGTGTCTTTATTATTCAATCAAAAAAAAAGTTGCTTTAATCCCAAAAAATATTTTCAATCAAAAAAAACTTCACTTCAATGGAAAAAAAAAATTCAATCAAAGAAAAACAGTGTTTGAATGCAAAAAAAAAATTGAGACCCAAAAAATTGCATTTGAACACTTTTTTTCTTTAATTGAAATAGCCATTTTTGATTGAAGTGAGTTATTATTTGATTAAAAATAATGTTTTTGATTGAAGTCATATTTTTTGTATTTGGGCCATATTATGGGTAGGATATTTGTGTCTTTATTATTCAATCCCAAAAAATACCATTTCAATAAAAAAAAATATTTTCAATTAAAAAACACTTTGCTTCAATAATAAAAAAAAAAAATCAATCAAAGAAAAAAGTGTTTGAATGCAAAAAAATATTTGAGACCCAAAAAATTGCATTTGAACACTTTTTTCTTTTGATTGAAGTGCAAAAAGTTTTGAAGTCCTTTTTTTTTTTGATTGAATCATTTTGACACAAATATTCCGCTGTGGGCGGATGCTTCCCCATTGGTCAGACATGTTTGAGTGACAAGTGTCTACACCAATGACGTTTGACATAGGGATCTCTTTGTAGAACAAGCAAGTCGCCATTTGCAATGTACAGCTATGCGGTGAAAATCCCTTCTATCCATCTTTTCAAACGACAGCATTTCTTCTCCACAGACAACATTAGATGCCTTTTGAAATGTACACCGAGGAGTTTGTTTACTTCAACGATGTGGACATGTTTGTAAAAGGAGTAATAAAAGTCAGCTGCAGCAAGGACTAGCTCGAATCGTGGCAGCGGCAGCAAGCAGTGGGTCTTCCCGTGGCAGCATGGACCTGTCGCGGCTAATGCCGCTGTTTGAGGCCGTTGTCACGGATCTGCCGGTCCGGGGCAGCTGTCACAGACTTGCTGCGGCCAATGCCGGTGTCTGAGGTAACAGCCTCGGTCGCGAGTGTTTTTTCCCCTATACATTTAGTGATGCGATGTGCTGCCACAGACACGCACACACACGGATGTGACTGCGGTCAAGCCGGCTGTCTCTCGTTTATATGAAGTCAAGCTAGCCGCTCCAACATTTCAAGTGCTCCTGTATTGCACACTCTATGGCAAATAGACGGAGGCGGTTGACAAAGACAGCGCGAGGATGCTACAGCGAGGACCAGCTTCCGGTTTTCAAAATAAAATGTGGGCTATTAAAGGCAATAAAAAGACGTGACAGTGTGAATCTGCACTGGTTTTGAGGCTACTGACAAAAATGATCATCATTTTACAGCAAACCGGAAGCTGGTCCTCGCTGTAGCATCCTCGCGCTGTCTTTGTCAACCGCCTCCGTCTATTTGCCATAGAGTGTGCAATACAGGAGCACTTGAAATGTTGGAGCGGCTAGCTTGACTTCATATAAACGAGAGACAGCCGGCTTGACCGCAGTCACATCCGTGTGTGTGCGTGTCTGTGGCAGCACATCGCATCACTAAATGTATAGGGGAAAAAACACTCGCGACCGAGGCTGTTACCTCAGACACCGGCATTGGCCGCAGCAAGTCTGTGACAGCTGCCCCGGACCGGCAGATCCGTGACAACGGCCTCAAACAGCGGCATTAGCCGCGACAGGTCCATGCTGCCACGGGAAGACCCACTGCTTGCTGCCGCTGCCACGATTCGAGCTAGTCCTTGCTGCAGCTGACTTTTATTACTCCTTTTACAAACATGTCCACATCGTTGAAGTAAACAAACCCCTCGGTGTACATTTCAAAAGGCATCTAATGTTGTCTGTGGAGAAGAAATGCTGTCGTTTGAAAAGATGGATAGAAGGGATTTTCACCGCATAGCTGTACATTGCAAATGGCGACTTGCTTGTTCTACAAAGAGATCCCTATGTCAAACGTCATTGGTGTAGACACTTGTCACTCAAACATGTCTGACCAATGGGGAAGCATCCGCCCACAGCGGAATATTTGTGTCAAAATGATTCAATCAAAAAAAAAACGACTTCAAAACTTTTTGCACTTCAATCAAAAGAAAAAAGTGTTCAAATGCAATTTTTTGGGTCTCAAATATTTTTTTGCATTCAAACACTTTTTTCTTTGATTGATTTTTTTTTTTATTATTGAAGCAAAGTGTTTTTTAATTGAAAATATTTTTTTTTATTGAAATGGTATTTTTTGGGATTGAATAATAAAGACACAAATATCCTACCCATAATATGGCCCAAATACAAAAAATATGACTTCAATCAAAAACATTATTTTTAATCAAATAATAACTCACTTCAATCAAAAATGGCTATTTCAATTAAAGAAAAAAAGTGTTCAAATGCAATTTTTTGGGTCTCAATTTTTTTTTTGCATTCAAACACTGTTTTTCTTTGATTGAATTTTTTTTTTCCATTGAAGTGAAGTTTTTTTTGATTGAAAATATTTTTTGGGATTAAAGCAACTTTTTTTTTGATTGAATAATAAAGACACAAATCTACCTTCATACTTATGCTGATATTTAGCAGGTTTCATGTTCATCATGTTCACCATCTCAGCTCAGCGTGTTAGCATGTTAATATTTTCTAATTAGCACTAAAAATAAAGTATAGGGGAACATCATCAGATTTTCAAATCTTGGATTAAGGGAACATTTTGACCTGTTAATATTGCGAGATGGAACGTTAATCTCATGGCAATCCATTCAGAGCTCGGTCTCACTCTGAAGTCGTCAAAATCCGACGCTTGGGCAGTGACCTGCGGCATCAGAAACCAATGAAAAAAGGCATCCTCTAATGGCGGCATGATACGTGGCTTGTTGCTGTTACTGTTTCACAGTGCCCCTATGCATCAGGGGGAAAAGTTAAGGCGGCAAAAGTCTGAGTGGGACGGGTGGGAGGGGTGGTGGATGGGTCCGACAAACACCAGCTTTCACCCAAGAGAGCAGTGTTCGCGTTCCGTAAGATTCTAAAGCCAGATCTATTCTTTTTTCCTAAACATAACCATGTTTGCTGTTAAAGGAAAAAAAACATAAATTTGCGGTGTTGCACCGACGTATTTTGAAAGAGACCATATTAAATTTCCTGTGAAAATGCAAGTGTATCTTGAAAGAAGACAATGCATGTAACACGCAGAACTTGACATGGTGTCTCGGAATGTCAACAACCAACACACCCAGGGTACCTTGCACGTTGTATGTGGACGTGGAAAGTCCATGACCAAATGTCAATATGTGACGAGGTCAAAGTGAGAACGCGTTGCCATTCAACACATAATGAAATATTTCAGTCTGGAATAAAGTGACCAAACAACTGATCAAGGACTGACACTGCGATGCATGCTGCTCGCGAGGCTGAAAATACTCCAGAAACCAAGTGTAAAACTGTACATCACCTGCTGGCAATGGAGAGATAATGAGGTGTTTTAAAGCCTGGTAGAAAGGAGGACACATAGCATGTATAAGAAAATATACCCCTATAAATATTGAAAAAGTACTGTGTAAACTTAATACAAACTTTGGTAAAGCCTTTAGGGAAAAGCTCTGAATCCCTGCCTTCTGCTTGAAAGTTAGTCAGTGTCTTTCTTCTCAGCACCTCAGTGTGCATTCAGCTTCACATGAAAACAAAGTTAAACTTTGGAAGACGCAGCCGGAACAACATTTTTCTTTTTCAGACTTTGAAGAAGACGTCTTGGGTTATTTACAGCTCAGCTTGGCAAAAATTCGTTCTTATCTCTCAGTGACAAGTTTAAATCGCACCTGATTTAGTGCCGTTCCACCTTGCCTCTACATCTGCAGTCAGTTTGATTTATTAAACTGTACTGACTTTAATGTCATTAATCTTTAACGGGGGAAGGAAAACACACACACATTCATCACAAACACTGAGTGCAAGAACTATGAAGCCAATCTGCTTCTGTGTGCAAAGTTATCTGACCAGGTGAGTCAAGGTCAACCTTTGATCGTTTTTCAAGTGGAAGCAGGAAGGAATGCAGATTTTGAGTTGTACGATATGTACGGTGCAGCATTTTAATCATGTTGCAGTTAGAGGAAACATCCCCTCTCTCTGTTTTATCTTTTTAACCACATCTTCTGTCTCTTTCACTGTCAGACAGCTGGCCACCATCTTAACAGTAATCCCTCGTTCGGCTTTCCTTTCTCTGCTTTTCTCCTGCTCAATCTTCTTCTCGCTTTTTCTTTCTGTCTCTTTATCTTTTTATCAGGTGCTCATCCCTCGTCCCTTTCTGCTCAAATCCACCTGGACTTCCCAGGATCCCTCTGGGCGTCTCTCGATCTCTTTGTTTCTCACTTTCCCCGTTCCTCCCAGACTCCCTCCCTCCCGCTATCTCTCCATCCCTCCATCTCCCCGTCCATCTGTCTGTCTGGCCTATTTTCTCCGGAGGATTTCTCTTGTGTCTTCTTCTCTAAACAAAAAGCGGCTGTGTTCCCCTGAGGGAAGATAGTCTTGTCTAGCCCGTAGACCTGCAGCCTCTGCCCCTATCTTCCTCCTCCTCCTCCTCCTAATTGTCTGGCCATCACGCCCCAGGCAAACACCCCTATCCTCTTCATTTCTCTGCTCTGCCCTCTTCCCCTCCCTGCCCAGCCACCCTGAATGCCAACATCCACCTCCTCCCTCCTCTTCCTTGTCACTTTTCTGACCACACTCCCTGTCTTTATTTCCTCCTCGCCATCTTACAGTAATTTGCCAATAACAGCCCTGCCTCCATCTTGTCTGGTTCTTTAACCCCCTCAGCTATTGGCCCTATCCCTCCTGCCACTGCACCTTTTTCTCTGTGACACATTTTCCCCCTCCAGGCACTGCTGTTATCCCCACCCTGATGTCTCTCTCAATTTCAGCAATAATGTCCAGACTGAGAAATTCATTTGGAAGATGCCTCCACTTCCAAGGTAGCAATGAAGGACAATTTTCACCTGGTGGTAAATGTCACTGTCTGGATACCTTTTGTCTCTAAAAATGCTTCTTTTTTTCCAGCAAAAAATGGACTGTGTTCTTCAGAGGTATTGACCGGCAAATCTATATGAGGAATAAATCAGTGTTTCACTGTGATTGCTATGATTGAACTGCTATGGGGTGGTAGTTGATGGGCTGTGGTGTGTGGGGGTTGCTAAACCAGTTAATAATGCGGGTTGTAAATTACAAGTTTCATCACCATGTTATTATTATTATTGTTACTGATTAAATTGACTCCACTAATACACATGAAACATGGCTGCCCCTCGAAGGCAATGGTAGAGGAAACAATGTATAAATCATCATAGTATGCATCATTTTGGAGGACTTTTCAAATTCATGATTTTCATTAGAGAATGCTCTCTACGTCTATTTAAGAAAATATATATGATCTGAAATTCTTCTTCTACCTTTAAAAGACTGGGAATCTAGCCAACATTAATACGGCACTTGGCTGCGCTAATAATTTACATTAAGTAGGTTAAGGACTTCAGATCCACCTAAATTGCTTTTCACTGTAAAACGAAAAAGACAGAGCAGACTCTACTTCCTGAGGAAACTGAGGAATGTTGTAGAAGTTTTTTGCTGCAATGCACTGGGGCAGAAATATCAGACCACAACTAAATTTAAAAACTCCTCAAAAAGGCCGGCTCTTTTCTGGGGAACACCTTAGACCATTAAAGGTGGTGGTGGGGAAGCAACCCTCTCACCTAGAATTTACATTTGTATATTACTAAACTGATTTCAAAATTATGTTTTGGTGAGGACATAATTGCTGCCTGGATTTTGTTCAGACACATTCTTTTTAATTAGTTATTAAAACACTATATTTATATTACTTTGAGTTAATAAAACACTACATTGATCACCAGAATCCAAGGTTTGCATCCAGACTCCTGTCTGTGGCAGCAAAAGCACTTTGGTTAAGGTTAGGGAAAGATCAGGATTTGGGTTAAATGGTTATCAAAAAAAGGTGGCAGCATGGTGGTGTAGTGGTTAGTACTGTCGCCTCACAGCAAGAGGGTTCCTGGTTCAAACTGCGCCCTCCCATGCGGGGTTTGCATGTTCTCCCTGTGTCAGTGTGGGTTTTCTCTGGGTACTCCAGCTTCTTCCCACAGTCCAAAGACATGCAGGTTAATTGGTGACTCTAAAATGTCCGTAGGTATGAATGTGAGTGTGAATGGGTGTCTGTCTCTATGTGTCAGCCCTGTGATAGTCTGGTGACCTGTCCAGGGTGTACCCTGCCTCTCACCCAATGTCAGCTGAGATAGGCTCCAGCCCCCCACGACCCTCAAGAGGATAAGCGATTATGAAAATGGATGTATGGTTATAAGAAAGGTCATTAAGAAAACACTGTAGTCACTATCAGTGAATAATGTTTTGTAAGATATATAAAACACATTATCAGTGAACATTTTGCTGATATGTTTAGTATCAACATTTTTGTGACTTGTCAGGTATGTTAGTTAGCAACGTTTCCTCATTATGTTAATAGAAAAGGTAATTTGCACGGGAGGATGATGTGAAAACTGTTGAGCATCATGGAAAACACCCCACACCCTCCTTACATCCTCCTTGTCAAACAGCAGAGCACTCTCAGTGAGAGACTGATCCAGCTCCGATGTGTGTACAGTATAAATCTGCTCATTATTTAAGCTTTTGTCGAGATTTGTGAGTTGCTAAATATTGTATTGTTTTTTGCACGTTATCTGAGCCTGTCTTTTTTGCTTAGCTGCTGTTAACGGTGCAATATCCCACTGGGATTAATAATTTATTCTGCCTATCTAAATGTGTAAAAATCTTCCGCCTGCTGCATCTCCTAAAGACACCCTACATTTCCTCTACATCTCCTCCTTGTTTTCTCCTCCCCTCTTCATTCCTCCACCTCACTATCTGCTCGATCCTTTGCTATTAACCCCATTCCCCCTCCTTCCCTCCCACCAGCCCTCACACCCTTTTAGCTTCACTTCACCTCACTCACCCCCTCCATGTCCTTCAAGGAAACATGCCTTTTGTCTGGGCTGTGGTATTTTCTGACACATAAATATCACCCTCCCTTTTCTTACCTCTTACCTCTGATTTTGTCCTTCTCTTCCATCTATCCATTGCACCATATTTTATTCCACACTCCTTGGTTGCATCAGCACTTAAACTAATTTTCTACACTGTAGAGAGATGTAAGAAAAAAAAGTACTGCCAACGATCAGTAAGAACCTTTCTTGCTTTCAAAACTTTGCTCATGCCCTCTCTCTCAGCACTAATTAGCCATCTTATTCCCCTTTATGTAGTGGAAATGTGACTTCCCTGGTGTCACTTTCAGGCCACTGTAGCTCAGAGGGAATAAGAAACTGGTGGCAGAGGGGAGGCTGCACCAGACACATACGTAACTGGAGGCAAATTCTGCCACAATTTCCACTTTAGAAGTCTTGAATAACCTTTAAATACCAGACACATCTGAAATGATGTCTTAATTTTTCCATTTTTGTTCTGCTCCCGAGGAACGACATCTTTCTGTAGGCCAGAGCTCTTCTCTTCTTTTCCCCTCTCCTTTCTTCATCATCTACTTTCTCTACTTTTCCTGCCCTGAAGCCAAATGTATTTCCAGTCCTCTTCCTAATCAGCTATTCCTTCTCTTCGCCTCTCTCCTCCTCCTCTCCTTTACAGTATTGGAGCAATAATGCTTTGATAACCTTTCTACTCTCCTCATCTTCTTTCTTCTGCCTCTATTTTCCTCTTCTCCTCCTCCGTCCCCTCCTCTTTCTTTCTTCTCTTGTCTGGTCAACACCTCATGCTTTAACCTCTAGCCCTCTTCCTCCTTGTCCTACTTCACCTTTTCTCTCTCCCCATCTTTCTATGCCTTCCTCCTCCTCCTCCTTCTCCTCCTCTGGCCAGCAGCTCCCCTCCACCCTCCTCTCTCCCTCTATCTTTCTCCTCTGGTTCTCCTTCTGATAAACTGGGCTTCCATTCAAGTATTTTCACACAAGCCGTGATGGATTAGAAAGGCTGAATGGAGGCGTCAAAACATGATTAATTTCCTTCAGTATCACAAAACATGTTTTCATACCCCCTTTAAACCGAAAGTGTTTTTGTTGATGAGGTAATTAAGCAGTAAATAGCAGAAATGCATTTGTCAGTTTAATCTGACAGGACGGGGCGTCCTAGCGGCTCAGTGGTACATGTTACTGCTCTGTCCTCGGTTCATATATGGACTGAGATATTATCTCCCCCTCTCTCTCTGTTTTGACCTTTTTTAGTCCATCTTGGAAGATACAATCAATCCAAAGAAAGATTTATTTGCAGAGTTACACAGTTCAAACATAGCTTTGGATGACTGATTGTTGCCAATAAAATTGTACAAAACTTTACTTGCACTTCTAATTTCATACAATTTTCTGACTCAATGTACCAACTGACTTTTTGAGATTCATATTTTTTCTATGTTGAAAAACACTGTGGTTCATTTATTAGCTGTAGCATCTCAAACTAGCTTATATTTACAACTTTATATACCAACTAATTTACGGCTTTATTTGCATCCAAACAGCCTGAGAATAAATATAGCTCCTGTCTGTTGGTCCCTCCATCCTCCCTTCATTCCCACCGCTCTCCCTTTTCTTTCTACATTTTTCTTTTAATCCACCAAACTCTTTCTCTCTGGCCTTTCACAGACTTCACCTCATCATAAGCCCCTTTTACGCTGCCAGATTATTGGCGAATGTTGGGCCGTTTTGCAGGCAAGCTGCGAGCTTTTAGACACACAGAGCCAGATTGGCGAGTTGATCCGAGGTGCCCAATTTTCCGCCGCGTAGGGATAAACATATCGGTGGAACCTTTTTGGTTTAAAAAGAACAAGGCGCCCATCCGCCACGGGAGGGGCTGTTGATGACTTGTGGGAGGAACTGTTGATGACGCCGCACGTGTAACCCACTGAAACAGCTGATGGCAGGAATGGGCAGCTTGTAGCAAGAGGGAAACGCAAACAACATCGACACCAACCTGAAAGAAAGTGTAAAGATGAGCGACTGAGGAGACAAGGAATTGCGCGCCCTCCTTGCCCTCGCAAACGAAGAGGCCATTAACCGTCAAATGACGGGAATTGAGAAGGACTGGCCAACTTATGAGAGAGTCGCCAGAGGACTGACCAGCCGCGGCTTCCCTCAGAGCAAGGCGCAAAACGTGTAGCTACTACACTCCATGCAGCATGCGTCACTGTTTATGTCACATGCTGAGCTACACGTTTTGTTACTTGCTCACGCCCCCCATTGCCCCGAAAAAGGCACATTCTGTATGAACAAAAGTAGGCAAGCCGCATTTCGCTGCACTCCCCGATTTTGTTTTTATACTGCCAATGCTGAACAAAGACTGATTGGACTTTCTTGCAAATTTGCACAGTTCCTATTTAAAAAGTGATATAAAGACGCGTGGTAAAGATGACCATCCTCATTTTCTTTATCTTCGTTCCCTCCATTTACATTTATCCTTAAAACTACAAAACATACTTTATATTCTTCCTCTTCTTTCTCCCCACCTCTTTTTTAAAGACACTGATTCCTCAGTGCACTCCCGGACTGCTCCAAACAAAATACTCTTCTTTCTCAACACTTTGCTGTTTGTTCCTCTCCCTCCTTCTATTCGCTTCCAGCATCAGCGGGTGATGTAGTGACAAAGATATGAGTGCTGTCTTATGTCTGGAAAATTGAATCTCTCACACACAAAGACAAAAATAGATGATGAAAATGCCTGAAAATACCTCAGCACCATGACACTGAGTCCGGCCACAGAGGGCCGTCTGTCTCCAGCACAAAAAACCTCATAGCATGACTCTCCACCACAACAACTACAACCACAACAGCAGCAGTAAACAACAGAAAATTCACTTCCTGTGAACTCTGAGTACCTTCACTCTGAATGGGCAACTGGAGGAACATCTGTCCTTCATGAGAGAGAGCACACTTTCAAACATGAACCACTTCCACTGAAATGTTTGGTTTTTAAATAATTATGGTGAGGCTTGACATAGAATTTCACACAATAAGTGACACTGACGATGTGTGCAGTGAGCCTGATAAAAGTAATCCTCTACATCTCCAGACACTAAAACAACTGAACAATAAACTCTAAGCCTGATCCTGGTCCATGAGTCAGTCCACGTGGCAGTCACAGACCAGATGCTGTGTTCAAAACAAAGCCAACTGTGAGGGCGTCCAAGATCTTAAATATGGGAGTCAACAGCTGAAAAAATACACTTAAGGAAAGTTAGATGAATATTACAAGTCCTACAAATCACTTCCTCTGAATAACTTGCCTTTAGAACACCATAGAAGCATTTTCTGATCTATTATCCCTATCGACAGTACACCATTTGTGATTTGTCTGGCTTCCTCCACATAGCAACGGCCCCCAAGGCCCCTGGGTATTGTAGTATTAAGGCCTGAATATGTTAGCTCAAGAAAAGACTTAAGCCGACAAACAGATTTGAACCCAGAATCTTCTCGCCACTCATTGAGTGAACAGAAAATAAGTTTAGGATGGACTTGACGCGCATGGCTGCTTCTTTGTGCCTATTTGCATGTTTTACAAAAACACACACAGGCACACATGCATACACACACTCATTAATACAAACAAACAAACAAAAAACAGCTCAAAATTTTTTCATTTGTGTGCAGCTAATATTTTCTTGTGATGTCTGTGACCCAGCACCGTCAAAATATTCAGCAAATGTTAATCATAACTTTCTCACACACACACACACACACACACACACACACACACACACACACACACACACACACACACACACACACACACACACACGCACACACACACACACACACACACACACACACACGCAGACCAGGTGGGATCCACTGCTCTGCTGCTATGGGGGACCCGCAGACCGTCAAGGGTTTATGGGATTTATAGTGTTTCTGTGTGGCGGAGCGTGGCGTAAACACAACACTGACAGCATTCTTTACCTGATAGGTTAATCTCCTGTGTATGGGTTTGTGGTTTTGTGTGTGTCCTGCTGAAGTGTATTCACAAACAAATTTGTATGCACCCTTATCAGATGTGTAAAACATGGCCACAGGCATGTCGGCTAGAAATGTTTATGTTCCTGACAAGTCAGAACTGTCTTGTGTACACAGACAGGCTGAGGCTCAAGTGTGTAATGGCTCCAAAGCAATGTGTGTGCATTTGTGTGTTTGTGTTGCTTAATGTTGCGTGTGTCTGCATAAGCGTTTGACTGTATGAAAGAAAAAGAAATTTACTGTACGTGTTAATGTTCTGTATATGTTCACATAAATGGTAATTCTGTCTGTGTGTGAGAGTCATGGGGTTTACTCTGTTTACAAAGACAGCAAGATAAGGAACCAGGCCTGTCTCCACAATGCTCTCCGCGTTTCCATGTTCTCTATCTGCATGTGTCAGATGTTTTGTTTTTTAATTCCACCAAAAGGTGAAGACGTGAGCGGCACATCAGAAGCATGTTGGGCCCCTAACCCAGAGGATAATGAATTGAAATCATCATCTTCTGACGTTTTCATGACTCTGTAGCATGAGTGACATTTACGCTTTACTCTGTGAGTTCTTGGACAAGTAGTAAGCCTATATCCGCTGCATTGGCTAGTATTGGTACAGAAGCCGATACAACAACACTGGACCTCAGGGGCCACTGTGGAATCATTTAAAGTCAATGTTTGTGCTGCCCCTGTTGTTGTTTGTTTAGACAACCCCCAGTGGCCTAATGGATAAGGCACTAGCCTCCTAAGCCAGGGATTGTCGGTTCAAGTCCCATCGGAAGGGGGTTTACAGCAGAGTGGCGCAGCGGAAGCGTGCTGGGCCCATAACCCAGAGGTCGATGGATCGAAACCATCCTCTGCTAACAGAACTTTTACAGCACTTTTCCTTGGGATAAATTCTATCTATAATATTCTATCTTATCTTAAATACTTCTTCAATCACAATACAAAATAGTGATGGCATTCAAAAGAATTATGCCAGTATAACTTATATAAATAATTCAGTAGCAGTTATGGACGCCATCATGGCTACACTGTAATGATAAGATTCAGACGCAATGCAGTGAACCCCAGGCGGTACACCAGTTGCACCCTGCTGCCCAACAGACAGACAGTTTGGGACTGAGAGCAGCGTGGTATAACTGAAGTCAGGGCTGGGCTGGCACCCCAGAGGCTCATGGACTGAAACTATCATCTGCAATTAGTTCAACCAAAGACATACTCCTGTTACTTAGTATTGCAGTTCAAGTATAAAATTCACCTAAACCTCTATTCCACGTCATCGTCACAAAGTCTACACAGATTGTATCTGTCGACTGTGCACACTGACCACATGAGTGAACATGCCCACCTACTAAGAAACCCAATGAAGAATATATTTAGCCATTAATGCAACCACATAGCATAATCTTAGACTCTCCCTGCCTGGTTGACGCCCATGCCCTTCAGATGCATGTCCCAGTTTGTAACACAGGATTTCTGCTAAAAATTTGTAGTCTCCAGCCTGAGCCGATATCCGTATGAGTTACTTTATCTCTTTATTGTTGTGTCACCACTGGCACAGTGTCCTCAGGGGCAATTGTTGGCTATAGTCAACGTTTTCACTACCCCTATTCTTGCTTTATAGTGGCGTACTCTTGTCATCAATAAAACAGGTCATCTTGTCCACTGTGAAGCCTCACTGGTCTAATGGATAAGACACCAGCCGTCTACACATTGCCGTCTACCATTAGTGTAGTCCTTTTCTAATTTTACATTCCTGCTCTCGTCCACCACAGTGATATCCAGTTCACTGTCGACCGTCTCCCTGATTCAATGCGAACGCAGCATAAGCCAGGGATTGTGGCTTTGAGTCCAACCCAACACACATAAGAGCAGAGTGGCGCAGCGGAAGCGTGCTGGGCCCATAACCCAGAGGTCGATGGATCGAAACCATCCTCTGCTATGCCTTATGCCTTTCACAGACTTTAAACTCCATTTCACTGACGATAATAATCCTGCTGGAAACAAAGCTGTCCTTGTAGTACAGAGCAGAACAGAGGGAGAAAGCATTCTTAGATGTGACTAGAAACTGTTCATTCACTTTGCTGCAGAGAGAGAAAGAAGTACTGCATTCAGGAGAGAATATTCTGCCTGCGCCTGCCAGGCTGCTCTACTGATCGAAATGTCTGTAAAGTCTGAGTCCATTAATGCTGGGGCTCCATTTAAAGAAATAGAGATCTTCAGTGGATCTTCATTTGTAAAAGTGAACCTGTATGGATTAGCAGCTGCAACACTGACAGACACAAAGCAACACCCTCAGGCGACCAGCTGTGGTGCCATCTTGATCAGAGTCTGCGAGCTCACGACACGGTAATCTGCAGTGTCACTTTAAATGGTACCAGAAGTTTGCCGAACTCACTAAATTCCAGGCACTCAGCAACTGAAGACGCCTGTGAAGGTGCGCAGTGCCTTTCAAATTCCAGACTTAAGGCAGGTGATTGCCCTCGTACATTAACGGTATTACGTCCATCAACACCTAAAACCAGAGACTTGTACATCTGCAGCTACGGGTTCAGACAGAGAGCGAAGAGAGGGGAACATCTTCATTTGCTCAAAAAGCACATGAAAGACTCATGCCAACATAGACCTGCTCCTGAGGACACACTCACACACACACACACACACACACACACACTCACACACACATACACACAGACGCACACACACACACACACACACACAGCCAACTGGAGGACACTGGCGCGAATCCTTAATAATGAATAAACCCACAGCAACTGAGTGTTGAGGCCAGTTTCCGTGGTTACCAAGGCTGAGGCACGAAGACGAACCCAAGGTGACCGACAGGGCTGTTGATCACCGTGGTAACAGTGGAGCCACGCAGACACACACACACACGCGCACACAAAAACACACACATTGAAGCTGTGGTTGAGCACTTCTAAAATTTCTTTAGTCCCGTCCTTCGTCATTTCAAAATATTTGAGCAAGAAGTTCCAGCTCTTCATTTATCATGCTCATAAAGACAAACACACACACACACACACACACACTGGCTGACTATCTGAACTCAATTCCTCCTTTATGAAGCGTTCAGTGGCAGAGCTCCAGCTGTTGATGTGACCCAGTGGTTGAGGCCTGTCTGATGTGATTAGCTTTACTGTGCATGTAATGTGCTCGTCATTTGATGCTCGTGTGTACTCACGCAGCTGGTCGAAGTGTGTCTGTAGGCCGTCTGGTCCTGGGACTGAGCACACCATACGAGCCTTCTGGAAGGTGCTCCACTTATTGACTAGACTCCTCTGGCCTCCGATGTCATTCTACAAACACAGAAAAGAGTAATTTAATAAAAATATTTCTACTGTCTGTCTACTTTAGGTCAGCCATTACTCATCATTCTCTCTAACCATCACAAACACAATCTACTTCAAATTCAATAACACAAACATCAGTGGTTTATTTTTATTTCTAAGAATATTCTATGTGAATCCCAGGATTATGAGACTAATGGAGATCCGAATGAAGAATACATTATATATCAAAGATACAAATACAAAGATACTAAACTACACTTAGCAGTGGTTATTCCTAAAATTACTTTGGTTTTACCCGCTTTCAAACATGGCACAGTGACATGAGTCGGACCTGAATCAAGAGAAGGAGATCATGCCAGTGACAAAGCACACATGTGCCCTCGCCAACAGCCAGCATCTTGTAATGTGCGACCCCAACTGCCTCTCAAATATGTGTATGAATGGGGTGTGAAGAGGACAATTTCACCCATCAATTTTACAACAGTTTCCCACAAATCATTGTATAGTCTCAGTCCAGACTGTAGATGTCAGGAAAACAGTCTATGCTGCACACACAGGCTGCTGAGCACTATATGATTGTTGCTTCATGACCTCACTGCTATTGTCTCATTTTCCCCGTAGTGCCAGTGCTTTGCTTCATCATCCTAGATGCCTGCTTTTCATTCTGTACACTGTCTAGCTTCATCACTGAAGCCCCAGTGGCCTAATGGATAAGGCACTGGCCTCCTAAGCCAGGGATTGTGGGTTCGAGTCCCATCTGGGGTGATTCACACCATCTGTAGAGAGATGCTGCAGTACATAACCCAGGGCTTGATGCACTGAATTCATCCTCTGCTAATGATGTTTTACCGGCAGCTGATTGTGCTTGGGGCCCTGACACACCAAGCCAATGGTGGGCCATCGCTCAATGCTGGGCTGTCAATAACTGTTTGCCCCTACTTAATTATGGCGTGTCACGCACCACTGGCACTAGTTGGCCCTTGTCAGCCCTTGTCGGCTATTCTTTTATTAATTCAGCATGTTGAATGAGCTCTTTAGCAGAAATGGTTTTAGTTGATTGTGTTGTTGTTCAGTAGCGCACATTAAATATCAGTTGTTCTTTCAACATCTGGATGTGTCATTAATGTGCTTAATGGCGAATTAGGGTCTTGAAACCGTCCTGTTGGTCCTATGGTTTCCCTTTAAATGACAAATACAGACTACTGCTGGTTGCTGGTATGGAGAGTTAGTATCTCTCACACAGGTGCAAAAGGCACATGCCAGTTGGCTTTGCAGTGTGTTCAACTTGAACTTTTTTGTTGCCAATTAAGGTCTGTCGATCAACTAATTGATCATCATTGCAAATTGCAATTACTGATTGATTTTCAAAACATTTACCATATTTTGTATTACACAGGAACACACATACGGGAACATATAGGCAGGATAAAACATTTATGCAAACACCTGAGTGCAGTCATGCACGTTAACACATATCCTCATCAAAAGGCAAACAGTATAAACATTCGCAGTTTGTCACAACACAGTGACAAACATAAACAGTGCCCTAGACACAGACGTCAAAAGGCATATCTGTATGAGCTGGCAGGAACATCCAATCAAACATAGCCCCTTTTTACGCAACACACCTCAGCAGGCACAGACACACGGACTGACCAGCACGTACGTACTCTACCTGTTCAGGCAAACACATGTTTACATAAACTACACGCAGTCTCTGATATGAGCACACAAACACACAAACCTGGTCTCTATCTTCCTCCAACAAACACTCAGTACCTTGCAAACACGTGCCACTCTGGAGTAGAGCACCTTCCCAGCAGCCCCTTCTGCCTCCTGAGCGCGCTCGGTGAAGAACACGTAGACCTTATCATCTTCTGGGTTATCAGTTTCAGACAGCGGCGCTACCCGCACAAACTGGGCATCTGGAGGGAGAGAAAGACAGGTACAACTGAGTTTACAAACTGCAGAAAGAGTCAACATGTATCTTGTTGTTATCAGCAGGCAGACGTCAACACACTGGTTTGATAAAACACCAACGTGCAGGAGATGGTTTTAGAGATGGTGATTTAGAGCAAAAGACATTCAGTTCAGAATATTCAGTTTACAAAGCAGGAGGTGAAAGATGGTTGTTAATGTGTTTATTTCTTTATATCAATCTAATGACTTGACAAACACATGTAGAAACGCAACAGATATGTACTGAAGGCATGACTGTTTGATACAGAATTCAAATGTTAATGTTAACATGCAATTATTGGATAATTTAATTGTTCTTAACTTGCAAAGAGCCAGTAGAAACTACACTGTTAGCAGGTTAGCTGTTAGCAGTTTGCCACGTTTTCGTTCTATGACACCATGACTCACACTTTAGGTTAGAGATCTATTTTCAAAAGTAAGGAGTTTTGTTTCCTTTGGTTCTCTTTGACGCTTCTTTGCTCTTACCCTGCAGCCAGGTGGAGTCATACTGCTCGGTGCGGATGACGTGACGGCTACCAAGACTACGGAAGAAGGCGGAGTCCCGGCTCATGAAGTCTGAGGTGATCCCAGCATACAGCTCTCCATCTACACAGAATAACAAAAGGGTTAGGTATTTTCAGGTGAGACAGAATGGATTTCAAAAACACAATCACAAACGGCAGTGATATAAGACTATTTCTAAACTAAAACTGAAAGAGAACAGACCAGAAAAACCCAAACTATCGGTGCTTTAGCAATAGTTTGGTTCCCAGGGAAGCTAACTGATCTCTGTTACCTGCTCCCCAGCTTCTGGGCACTTTGCAGTGTTTCTGTCTCCTGTCTGAACCTGCCAACTCTGCAGAGCTCTGTTGTCTCTGTTACAAAGTGCCCCAAAGCTGAAAAGTTGGCCATGGGGTTCTGCAGGCGTCTTCCGAGCTTTGCCCTAATTCCAACATATTCTCAAAATGGTTAATACAATCAGATAGTATCTTTTCATCAGACACTTGCAATGTCTTTCAGAAGTGATGCCTGTAGTTAGTGACGCAGGCATTCTGTTAAAACTTTGTAGTCTCCAACCCAAGCTGAAATCACTTAGTTACTATATGACTTCATTGTCGTGCCACCTCTGCCATTGCTACGATGACCTCATGGACCATTGTTATGTTATTGAAAGCCATTGTTTGTGCTACCAGTGTTCTGCTTTTGTAGTAAATCACACTTCAAGCCCCAGTGGCCTAATGGATAAGGCACTGGCCTCCTAAGCCAGGGATTGTGGGTTCGAGTCCCATCTGGGGTGATTTGCAGCAGAGTGGCGCAGCGGAAGCGTGCTGGGCCCATAACCCAGAGGTCGATGGATCGAAACCATCCTCTGCTAGCAACATTTTGGTGCCAAATTGGCCTTGACAAACAATTACTGCTCTTCCATAACGCTGTAAGACTGAGAAATTAAGTTCACACTGAACGAATAGTTCAATATTCATACTACTCAGCCAAATTTGATTCGACTGACATAACTCTGAGTCAGGTACAGCCCTAATATATTCCATGTCAGCATCACAAGGGTCCACATGGAGTGCATCTGTGGACCACGAACAATGACGCCCCGTGTGAATGTTTCCACCTTTAAAGACACCCACTGTAGTAAAATGTAGCAGTTTTGGACTATATCCAGCCCTAAATGCAACCAGATAGCATCTTTATGTTAGACTCTCCCTGCCTGGTAGATGCTCATGTCTTTCAAACTGCATGCCCTTAATTTGTAATGCAGGCTTTTTTGTTAAAAATTTGTAGTCAGGCCAAGCTGATATCACGCGGAATTACTTTATCTCCTTATTGTTGTGCCACCTGAGCCACTGCCAAGGTGACCTCAGGGGCCTTTGTTGTCATAGTAAGTCATGTTTCTGATATTGTAGAGAAAGCCACTGTTGATCAAGCCCCAGTGGCCTAATGGATAAGGCACTGGCCTCCTAAGCCAGGGATTGTGGGTTCAAGTCCCATCTGGGGTGATATACAATGTAATCCTCTGCAATTTATGTTGGATGCACTGCAACAATACATTAGAACCATGTGAACTGACATGTGACCACCTGTTGCAATTCAATTCTCTGCTGAGAAACCTCAGGTCCTGGCATTCAAGTGGATGCCACCAGACCAAGTACCCCCACCCCCCATGGGAAGGGTGCCCCTCAGCAGGACAATGCAACCTCCCACATGATAAAAAAAACTGCTCATGCCAGAGGAACACAACAAAGAGCTCAAATCATCAACCTGGCAGACAAATTTCTTGGACTTGGCTCTGACCTAATGAGACATGGACACAGGACTTCTGGGAGATGTACTGTGGCGTCTGGCACCAGGGCAAGGGCAACAAACACCTTTATGTCCTGTGGATTGTGGGATAGGGTACCCACACATCCCACAGATGTTCAATCAGACTAAGATGTGGGGAATTAGGAGGCCCATTACTGAGCAGTCTTTGTAGCGTTGCATGGTGCATTGTCCTGCCAGGGGGGCTAATGTGATAGCCATAAGGTAGGGTACTTGGTCTGCAGCGGTGTCCATCCACATGAATGCCAGGGCCCGAGGTTTCCCAGCAGAACATTGCATTGTAACAAGATGATCAATATTATTTACTTCATCTGTCAGTGGTTTCACCATTTGGGTTGAACAGTGTATCTAAAAAGAGATCTTCATATTTCTTCCAAGGAAAACTCAGGATACTTCTGTTGCAGGCATACTCCAGCTGATTTACACTAATATCCAGTGACAGTGTGTTTGGCTCCGAGTTTTGCCAAAACTCAATACTGTGCCTGAACACATCCTGTGTAGACACAGACAGAGCACAGAAGCTGCTGCCCTGCTAACATGTGTCTCCACTGTAGACACGTTGTAAGTATATTTTACTCCTCCTCCAAACCACCCACACAGACAGCTAAAATCTTTTGTGGCCTTAAAATAAATGTAGACATTATGTTGAGATGGTGTGGTGGAAAAAAACATCCAATCTTTCAAATGAATCATTGTATTAACAAAGCAAGTGTGCTGATTTTTCTGCAGAGGCTGCAACAACAAAGCCACATGTTTTGTGTAGTCCTTTGTTTGAGACAGATGTCTTTTCCTCAGGTATAAGTGAAACAGACATATTATAGCTGTTCCTATGACAACTTATAACTCATAGTTTATTTGAGCTGTGGTTTGAGGAAAAGACCGTCAACTTACCAACGACGGCGGAGGCTGTTTTCTGGAACGGATCATAGGGACATTTCCCTTTTCCACACTCTGTCTGGCTGTAGGAGAGAGTCTGGTGCTCTGACTGGAAAGAAAACAAAGACAGAGGTCACTCAGACAGAGAAGGAGAAATCAGCTAAACACAAGAAAATAGGCAGGAAATAACACATTGTTTGGGCAGACTGACAGGCTGTGACTCTTTAATTCAGTCTTTAAAATAATTTAATACATCCACTAATTGTGTCAAATAAGCAAAAAGACTTTTTGAGCCAGCTAAACTAGCCTGCCACACACACACACACACACAAAAACACACACCCACACATTGAGCAGCTAATTGAGGGTAATCAGGCTAAGTGGAGGGATTTTAAAATGTGTGAAGTCCAGTCTGAAACCAGTCAGCACCACCAGCTCCTCTAAGCACCACGTCTGAACCTCTCTGATCTCACACAGCCTTTCATGGGATTAGCTGCTCCCTGACACACACTCACACACTTCAATGCAAATGCCAGAGTGCACATACCTACACACACATAAAATCACACCACGTCTCTGATCCTACATTCATACAACTCGCACAAGTTTAACCCTCACACACACATGCACACACACACACCTACACCCATAACTGAGGGAATATAGACCCATTAACCTACTTCTGACAGAGTGATAACCCACATGTGTCTATATCATGAGAAATTACCAACTAATCAGGGTGGAATAAAGGAGACCCACTTGGGCTCTAGAATTACATTCACATTATATTTGACATTAAAATGTCAAACTAGAAAAATCTACAGTGTCCGGTGGCCCTCAGAGTGCGGCCTCAATGACAAAGGGTACATTGTATATATTACAGAAAGATTGCACAAGATGGACCCTAGTAGAAATATGGGCATAGGGGCAGACACCACACATGACATTTAAGCTGCTGATAGGCCTGTGTATAGGGGCTGGGGCTGGGAGGCAGAACACACACCCAGGATGGTGGGTGGCGGAGACAGCACTGCTTCATTCTAAAAAAAAGTCAACTTTTTTGTTTTGACACATTGTTTATTCAAATTTTGTTTACATATATATTATGTTGTATGGTCAAATGTCTAAACAAACATGACATTAGCTTGTAGGCAAGCTAACACGGAGCTACAGCCATTTGGTTGTGTCACACCAGATGTCCAACGACCCAGTACTATGAAAGTCCAATAGTTCCAAAAACTTTACACTGGACTAAAAGCCCACAGTCTGTTGGCTCGTTATCCCAAAAACAATAGTCCACTTCTGTTGATTAACTTAGCTCAGAGAAGGACTGTTAAAGTTAAATGTCAGCTGAATTGAAAAGTCTCGTTATGATTTATACATTATCTGTTCAATCGAGCAATAGTTTGGTTCCCAGGGAAGCCAACTGATCTCTATGACTGGCTCCCCAGCTGTGGAGCACTTTGCAGTGGTTCCGTCTCCTGTCTGAACCCGCCAACCCTGCGGAGCTCTGTTGTCTCTGCTACAAAGTGCCCCAAAGCTGAAAAGCCACCTCTGCCACTGCCACGGTGACCTCATGGGCCATTGTGATGTTATTGAAAGCCATTGCTTGTGCTACCACTGCTGTGGTTTTGTGGTAAAACTCACTCCAGCAAGCCCCAGTGGCCTAATGGATAAGGCACTGGCCTCCTAAGCCAGGGATTGTGGGTTCGAGTCCCATCTGGGGTGATTTGCAGCAGAGTGGCGCAGCGGAAGCGTGCTGGGCCCATAACCCAGAGGTCGATGGATCGAAACCATCCTCTGCTAGCAGCATTTTGGTGCCAAATTGGCCTTGAAAGCAATACCTGCTCTTCCATAAAGCTGTAAGACCGAGAAATGATGTTCACACTGGACACGAAAGCCCCAACTGGTCGACGCGCAACTGGCAGTTAGCAGTCACCTGACCATTCACACCAGTAGAGCAATTCTCTGCGCTGGTCAGCAAGCCAGTATGTATTTGCAAGCCAGCCACCATGTGTCCCATGTGAACAGCCCAACTGGTTAACATAGGCACAGAAAGGAAGCAGGCAGCGCTCCACAGAATATCGCCCTACTTCCAAAACGCTTCTGTGTCCAGTGTAAACTCACTGTTCGTCCCTTGTATAGGTCAAGCTCCAAAAACACCGGATAATACAAATGATACTGTCACTGGCTTTTGTTTGAGATCTAGTGTTTGAAAAACACACATTTTTGAACCACTGTTAGTTCAGTTAGCATGCATTAGCTCAGAGGGTTAACTCGGTTTACTTACTATATTACGTAAACAATCTGAACATTCTGCTGAACTCCATTCAAACTCAATTGAGCATTATTTTTACATAGTCTGCAAAGTAGTAAGGCCAGCAGCCACTGTACTTCAACTCCAGAGTGTGTGTTTTCAGCACAACAGGTCTTTGGAGCAGTGGGCTTTTGTTTGTGGAATAACAGGCCACTGGTCAATGGGCTTTTGGTCCAATAGGACATTTTCACACCATTGGGGTTTTGCCATAATGGGCCTTCAGAACAATGGGCAGCTCCCTGGATGTGATGGGGAGGAAAAGGCCAGTAACACATCAGTGATATCCACTGGAAAATCCTGCTCTAATGAAATGTTTAAAGGTGCAGTGAGGGAGATAAAAGGTGTGGATGTCCTGATCAAGTTGTTTTTGGGCCTGATCCCAAACAGAGTCCTTTAATCTTGAGTATCTGCTGACACAGAGTCCAATCTGATACTTCAATACATTTACATAAATGCTGATTAAGTATCTGACACACTGAAATAACAGCTGTAGCCTCTGTAGCTAACAAACTACTTGATCTAAATACTGATGGTCCTGACTCAAAAATAAGCTTAAATTATTGATTTGATATGAATGAGAGACTAACTGGCAGAATGTGACTCCTGAAATTGATGACGCAATCAGCTGGAGAGAAAATGTATCCCTCTGTTGTTTTAATTGAAACCACAGAAACTGTCACACCATATGTGGTTGTGCAGCGGCGTTACAGAGGAGAGCTTCTTCTTGTTATTCTTGTACAAAAGATCTGCTTTGGTACAGTCATTATGTGACCAGTCACTGTGATAGAGGGAGCACTTTCTAGCTGGTCAAGAGGCAGAAAAATATTATTTGTGTGTATGTGTGCTTGCAGTAATACCTGTTGGAAGACGCTGGTAGCTATGAAAGCACATCGAGGGTTGAAGGCTCCAGTGCCACAAACGTACAGGTGGGTCTGATTAAAAGGCTGCAGAACTCGCAGGAAGTTAGCACACTCCAACTGGACAGAGACACACATACAGAGGGATCACAATGTGAGACATAATGGAGACTGTAGAGTACTTTTTTTAATTATAAAAGCTTATATTTACTGGTTGCAATTCTATCACCAAGCAACAATACTGGAAGTCATAAGAAAAGGAGCCACGTTGAGTTTTATTTTAGTATCATTGAAAACATAAACTGCATGTTTCTCATTAGGATGTGTTGCACATGTGAAAAGTGCAAGTTAAACTTTGTCCAAGAGTTTGTACACACAAAACACATGAAGGTCTCTGGCTACACTGAAGATAAAAGCAAGGCATGTTTGCTTTATTAGCATCACCTGTTTCTTTTCTTCCCTGTCAAAGTCTCTACATTTATCCTGTACATATCATCTGAATAAATCCAGCTAACCTAAATCTTGATATCCTCGCCAGCATCAGAGCTCCCTTGTTTGTTTATTGTTCCCAAATGAATCAGATTCATTCAACTTTAGTTCCGCTCTAGATTGTAATCTATCATGCGACTGTCTTGTTTTATTGCTGCAGAACTCGTTAGACAGTTTCTCCTGTGGTAGTGTAACAGCAGGAAGCGAAGAAGCCTGATATGACCCTGACCTGTGAGCCGCTGATCCGTATCTGTGTAAAATTCTGTGTAAATGAATTGTCTTCCCTGTGTGACTTTAAAACCAATGACCCGCAGTCATTGTATCAGACTCACTGTGGCACATGTTGCTTTGCTTATGCAATCTAGTGTGTTTGTGAGTGTCTGTGTGAGTGTGTGTTGAATCACCTCTGGATCCTTCCCAGCCATGAGACATTCTTGGACACGGTCCGGACTGGCTGGCCAGTACAGCTACAGAGAGCAAGAAAGATAAAGAAAGCAAAGAGGGAGAGAAAGTGGTTTGAAAACTGTTTTTATTGCTCACCACAAATTTCCGATAAAAGGCTTTTGGCATCGGCAGGTGCTTGATGAGGAAGTGAGGCAGGGAGAGTCAGCAAAACATGACTAATCTAGATGATAAAGACGAGGGGGGAAAGAGGGAGATTTTACTACCTCTTGTGAGGCAGCTTAACGGAGGAGACAATAAAAACCAACAGGCAACACAGCTGAGTCCCAATGATGAGTCAAGCTGTCAGAGCAGCAGTGATGGTGGCAACATGACTAATAAGCCACCGTTTGACTGTGAATACAGAGTCTTTAGCTACATGTGCACGATAATGCAACTATTGTCATTAGTTTGAATAAAGCAATCAGTAATTTTTTATTGACTGAATTAGCATGCCTCTGGTTAAAAGTCTTGTAAATGTACAGCATAATCATTTTGTCATTAATAAACACTTGTTTAAAAAATATAATTTGTATGATTACACCAGTTCCAGTTCCATTGCTGAGTGTGGCGGGATTGAAGACTTCATAGTTAGGATCCTATTTAATCCTTGTTTCAGAGAGCAACTGTTAAAAATCTAAGGATCCAACCCGACCCAAACACTGTTACAGCTCGCTAACTTGGTTGTATGTCATGTCAGATTTGCTTTCATTTGTCACAACTTTCCACTCTGTCTGATGTACACTAAGTTTTTATCGGATATGACAGGACATAAGAAGAATCAGATTTTGTGCCTATTATGTTAAAAGAACAGCACTCTGGCGAGGAGGCAAAAATGTTGGCTGATTTGCTCTGGTTTGACAGTCCACCCACACAGAAGCCAACATACAAGCCTCATGTCTTTTTTTGATCATCGGCCAACCCACAGACCAGTTCATTATACTTTACATGTATTTTCTTCACAATGTATGTAGTCTCTTTGTCATGTGCACCGCTGCCAAATAAAAAAATAAAGAGGACTTTTCCAAAAGGAAAAAATAAGAAAAACCTCTGTAATGCAGAAATGAGACAGGCAGTGGAACCTGTCAAATGTATGGCTTAAGGGCAGATATTGAGACGTTAAGTCTTTTATGGTGCATGAGGCAGTGTTTATACACTTTTTTTTAAACTGTCTGAATCACTACGTCTGAGTAAAATCCACAGTTGTTTAACAATCAGGTCGCATTTTCTTCGAGCTTGTTTCATTTTGGTAGCGTGTGGGGTTTGTTGCTGTGAAAAGCAGCTCTATAGTTCGTTCTGTCAGTTGGTCGGTTGGTCCGCAGAAATCTCCCCGGTGGTGGCAACAGTTTTTTTGCCCTGGGAGGCGGCAATTTGGCATGGAGGTCAAGTGTGTGTGTGTGTGTGTGAGTGTGAAAGTGTTTGTGTTCATGCCAACTGGCTAAAAGGGGGCAAGGCAATGGGGGAATGCATGCGCGTACATGGTCTCAGCTGTTGAGAATTCATGCTTGTTTTTTAGTAGATTAACTCATCTTTGGTTCAAATCACCCATGAAACGTCCTCTTAACAGAAAATGGATGACTCCACCAGTGGACTAACTTCTCATAAACTAACTAACAGCCTAATGGAACTAATGTAATCAAAACAACATGTGCCCTGCATTTGTTGTGACATTAAACTGCATTGTTTATGTGCATGTAAACATAATCAGTATATATTAACAAAAGCTCTTCGAAAATGGGGATTATTTCACTGACTTTCATGTCAAGCCAACAGTACAGGAAAAATATGAGGCATAGATAACGAGAGAGAGAAATGCGGCTTAGTGTCAAATGGCAGCTACATGACTAATCTAAATATTTCCCTGAGTCATCCCTTCAGAGACCAGAGCGGTAAAGCAGAGATTGAATTGATATGCTCAGTGATCACCCTCTATTGTCTCCACATTCCATACAAACTGCACAGTTTACGTTAGAAATGCAGAAACTTTACTTTTGTTTTAGTTCGTATCACTTTAAATAAAAGGTGAAAAAATATCACCCAAATGAAAACTCTGATCTCCCAGGTGTCATTATCAATAGTAAAAGAAAAAAGGCATGATTTGTGCATGGATAGTGGCCCTGACAAAAAACTCTTCGGCTGCGAAGGTTTTTTTTTTTTTTCGCACCGCGAGTCAATTTTCTTCACTCCATAAAATGTGACACCATTCAAGAGTGATTAATCACAAATGATGGTGCTTTCAGGAAACAATTTCTTCTGGATGTCCAGTAATCGTTCCCTGATGCAGTCATTCCCGCAGAGCCCGGTGCAGAGCCGAGACGATCAGATAAGATTAGAGACTGCGTTCGCCCTTATCTCCAAATACCACACACTGACAGGAACATGGACCACCACTAAAGGATTCTCACCAGGTAAAGACTTCGGTTAATGGAAATTTACCCCTCTGTGAAGAGCGTGCTGGTTGTCAGTGTATACAACACACAGGAATGTGGGTTTGTGCAAAGTATAGAATTCATCTGTAGAAAAAAGGATATTATGCAAATCAAACACGTAAAAAAATGATGTTAAGAGATGATGACACATTTCTTCACTTTGTTAGAGAGGAGTGCTGAAAGGGGCAGTCATAAAACGGGAACAAAAGAAGTAGTGAGACTGCATAAAGAGCAGATATGCAACAAAAAGCCACAAACACACTCAAACCCTTGGTGACCCTTCAGTGTAATGTGGGTTACCAGCTGCACACTCACACAGAAGGAATGCCTTGAGGGTTTTTGGCCTGATCAAAGAAAAATGTGACTGAAGGCAACAGCATCACGTTTGGCACTCTGCCCTCAACTGGGATGGGCTGAAGGAACTGGTTATGTGTCCCTCTCCCTGCGCCAAAACCAGTTTTATTGGCCCAGTAAGACTGCATATATAAGTATGTGTTAGGTTGATAGTCGTGACAAAAAAAGAAACCAAAAAGTTGGTCTCAACCTGCACTGATAAGAAACTCTGGATGTCAGTAGCATAGAAAATAAACAGAAATGTAGAGAATATGGCACCGTGAGCGGTTTTAACACCACCAGGGAGAAAACTGCACTCGAGGTGGAACAGTATAAACAGACTATAAATACTGTATGTACAAATATATAACTTTACAGCCAGCACAGAGCTGAGTTATGAGTTGACTATGACTATCTATCCTTTTGTTGGCTGACTGCCTGGCTGAGTGGGTGGCTGGCCAGCTTGACTGCTGTCTGTCTGTCTGTCTGTTTCGCTGGTTGTTTGTCTGCTTGCCTACCTGTTTGGCTCCCTGATAGCTTGCGTGTACGTCTGACAGATGAGGGTATTGATTTGATCCGGCAGGGTAGACTTATGAAAAGGCAGCACTGTCGCTGTCCTTGCTGTGACCCTGAACTTAAGCAGACTCGTTGGCAAACCATCAACGTGTCTGTCTGGATATCATTTAGAGTTAAAGCTGCAGCATGAATCCAGACACTGCAGCAAACCTGTAACTTATATCTGATGGTCATTGTTGATTTTTTAGAGAGAAGCAGACTGGTTTAAACTGATTTCCACACTGATTTTATGTCCCTGTCCATCTTAAAGTTGCTATGTCTCCTGATGCAAATCTCGGTTTGGGCTACTGTGAGTATGAGTACTGTTTCACTGAGGTTGGATACGTCTTGTCATGCGCACCACTGGTAACTATTGCAGGAATTACACAACGTATTTCAGAGATGGACAGAAAATGCTAATCGTTTAGCCTTCTGCTAGCTGGAGCTCCAGGCCTACAGCTGTGGCTTCATGTTCATGTGTATATAGCTATGGTTAGTGAGAGCCCTTGAATCACAGTGTGTCTTCCACCGCACCATCGCTACTGACCACCTCACCAGGAGAAGAGCAGGCAGCAGCTCCAGAGACAGACCCCCATTCAGCGGCCACAGCAACCTGAAGCCAGCCAGCTCAAACCTCAGCTCCAGCTCAAACTCCCTGTCAGATCAGCAAGCTTTCTGCTGCTGACATTCATTAGACCAGGCACTGCTGCTGGCCACCAGCCCACTGTGACACTCAGTGCTGGGGGGTTTAGGCTGGCTGAATTTGAACCGCTACGTTCTCCCGGGGCAAGGTGGAGGGACTGTGGGGTGCTAGCTAGCTAGTTTTTGTCTCATTTGTGTGTCTGATAAACGGAGAGACAGAAAGCAGGGTAAAGAAGGGCTGCTACATTCAACTCTATCTTGAAATACGACTAAATAAATCAATGTATGGGAAACACTGCTCCGTGGTCGCCTGGTGGGAGGGGCTTAGGACAGAGAGGGGGGAGCTTTTTTTTGCCTTTTCTAGATTTCTGCCTACCCCAGCTGTAAGTATGTACACAGCCTCATTAGGATGAGTGACATGTGTCAGGGTGGGAACTTGACCAGCTGAATCAAGACAGAGCAGAGCTGTCAGAGAGGAGGAGGGGGTCTGCCTCGGGCTTTTAGGCTTCATATCATGAAGCTATATATTATTGATGCCATGTGAAAATCCTGATCCTTAAAATTTTAATACACACTTAAAAAGAACTTGACTAATCCACTACATCAATAAATCAATAAATAGGCTACAGGAAGTGAAATACTTCATTAACAGGCTGTGCACAGGTTGCTGTGTGTCCTGATGGTTTCGACAATGTGGAGTGTGGGTGATCTGTCTCGGCCTTTGTTCATAACTTGATCCAAATTTCAGCTGTTCGTCTCTAAAAGCAAAATAGCTCTTCAGCGCCAACAAGAGCTCTGCTGCTCATCAGTGAATGTGGATGGTGGAAAAGGTAGGAATGTGAGAAATGTGCAGAAAATAGAGCCTGACTGGAAGCCATTATCGTGCTCTCTGTCTCTTTTGGAAAGTCACAAAAATTAGACAACAAAAAATCTTTACACCTCTTTCAGCGTGTCAGTAGTTTAGCCATGGATGCTGGATTTAAAATACCTTAAAAATCGGCTTTTCAAGTGTTCCATAAGAAAGGAAATGTAGATGCATAAATGCAGGATACACACAATGGGTTTTGGTGATTAAAACTGAATGCAAGTAAAACTTTTGCTTGTTTACAAGAAAACTTTCATGGGCTCCTTTAAGTTTTACAGCTAACATGGGCTTGTCAGGCTTGTTAAATCTTTCCAAATATCCACTGGAGATGTTTCATCAAACAGTGACAGCACAGCAGCTTTAGTGGAGTGGCCAAATTGGAACAGGGTGGAAAGATAAAACAGTGAGAGATACTGTAATTCTATGGTTAAAGCAGTGTTTCTGTCCATGTGGGAAGTCATTATTCTAAGTTAATAAAGACAGAAAACACAGGCTGAGGAGGAAAAGATGCACATTTCTGTAATGAGAGTAAGCGTTAGAGTAAGATAGGCGATCAGAGGGGATATTAGTCAGACGGGGTGTGACTTTCCTCTTCCTCATATCGTCAGTAATTAGTCCCATCAAAGCGCTGACACATAAGTTATCTGTATCTGCTGTCATTTGGCTGTGTGTGTGTGTTTGTGTGTGTATGATGTGTTTATCTCCAAGCATTCATAAACAATCCACTTGTCTGCTGTATGTTTGGTATGTGAATGAGTGTGTGTGTGTGTGTGTGTCCTGCAGCTCTAACCTTGCGTGGGTTCTGCGTTATGTCGTCCAGACTGGTAGACAGCAGGTTATCTTTCATGGCCACGTACAGGCGCCTCCCGTCTTCGTCAGGCAGCAGGGACTGCAGGTCTCCAGCCACCAGGGGCAACGTCAGCAGGCGGCCATTCTGGATCAGCTCTGAGAAGTAAGGAAAACAAGATCAAGGATTTTTAATCAGCGGGGACTGGCTAGCGCCTTGTTTAGTTTTGAAAATGTGCGAGGCAATCTGGAAGAAATTAACACCAAATACACTTGTGATTTCTTGCAGAGTTAGACGAGAAGATTGATTCCTCTGTCAGTTTCTGCATTAACTACGGAGCTCAAGTTGATTGGCGTAGCTTAGCATAAAGACTGAAAGGAAGGGAAAGAGCTAGACTGGATTTTTACAAGGTTCAAAATACGCCCTCAAGCACTTTAAAGCCTACTCATGAAACACATTATCTTGTTGGTTTTAATCCGTACACAAGCCGGAATGTAAAAATGTTGAGGTTTTACTGGGAGTAATGGCACCCAGTCTAGCTGCTTCCAGTCTTTAAGCTAAGCTACAGTAAACTAATTGACTCCTGACTATAGCTCCATAGAGAAGAGTAGAGCCAGTTTTTAAGCTCCCTATGGAAAATTTAAAAAGATCAAATAAAGAAAATACACATAACATATTATATAAATGTCTGTGAAAGTAACAGATGGTCAGAGTTTAGGAAGCAAACAATTTTTTCAACAGACAATCAGATAACCTGACATGTTGGTCAAAGACACAAACTTTCCCACACCTGCACCATCCATCAAACACGCTATTGTTTGTCTTGCAGCTTCATTTCTCTTGTCACACTGGACACTCGGTCAAACAAAAGAAACTGCAACATATCTTTTCGTGAATAAACAAACAAAGACGCAGTGTACCTGATCTACATCTCCAGACAGATTGTGTGATAACAAGCAATCTGGAAGCATAGATAACAAGTGCGCAGATTAAATGTTTCTTAAATGATTACACCGATACACCGTGTAAACTATGAGAACTATGAGAACATCGCACGTCCGTCTCTCTTGTGTTAACTTTCGTATTTCAACTGCCAAGTGTTCTTCAGAGGATTGGACTTGGCATCGGCTCACAAAGCTAAAAGCATATAAACATATAGGCTTTAAAGCAACACCAGGCATGGCTTCACACATTGGCAGCTCTAAATAGCACCGAGAGGCAGAAAGCGCTTATAAAACACTGTTTGAACTTCAAAACCCAGAAAGTTTGGCCCATAATGTTAGTAAAATGCACACAGCATACTCTTGTTTGGCAACCTGGCCGTTCTGCAACGCTTTGTACCAAATGATACCAAAGGGACCAGAAGCAGAAGAGTTCATTTTCCAATCTAAGTGCATAAATCAGACCCTAAGGAGAAATATGTGATAATAATACAGCTTGTAATTAGCATACATTATTGCCCAGTGTAGCTTTAGCACACAATATTGGTTCACTCAGGGGAAGATTTAAAGGAGATATTAATGATTTATTATCTTTCACTGCGGCAGCGAACTCAGTTCACTCTTATTAAAAGAGAGAACATGTATAGTTTTGGATCCTTCAAGAGGTGAGCAGTCATGTGATGCTTCTTACTCTGCAGTGATGGATAACACTCTCGTAACGCACACTGTGTTTCCTCAAGCAGCTGAATCTGAACTGACACAAAGATCATACAGAATCTAATCTGGTTGATATTCCTTACAGTATCACGGCGGTGTTAACTTCCAGCATGGTTGGGCACCTTTACGGAGAATCAATTATTTAAATCTAGCAGCTCTGCCTTACTGAATCACACAGGAGGTGCTGGATGTTGATAACCCAACTGCCAGAATAAATGTCGGCATTGCATGTTTCTGCAGTACAGGGGTAAGTTACATTATATGTTGTGTATGTAGCAAGTATGTTTAAAATTCGTGTTTTAATTTCATGTTGTGACAAAGCTGTGGTTGATGTGTGGTTAGGTTTAGGCACAAAACACTTCGGGTTAGGAAATGATCATGTTGCGGCTCAAAATACCCAGTTTTGTCAGCACAACTATAAACGGAAATGTTTCGGAAATCTCTCGCCACAAACACCACTAGTCTCAAAAAGTGGTCTGCAGTGGTCTTCCAATTTTCTGCCGTCTTGCCTCTGTCTCACGCCATCCACCAACCCTCCCTCAGATGAGAAACTCTGCTCATATATCTGTAATCTGAACTACGTCTCTAAAGAAGTGCTGATATGATGCTACGAAACATACAAAATAAATGTATTTACGGTTTGCAGAAATTGCCAACATTCTCTACTGGCATCTGGGCTGATGTTGAAGTATAGTGTGTATGAGAAATTCACTTTTAGAAGGATCACCAGTGAATGTAGTTTGTGTTTGCACAGACGTGACCGTCTCCATCAGATTTCAGTGCAATCTGATGAAGTTAAAACCTGTTTAACGTCATCTCGACAGATGAAATGAAAAAGATACTGTAATAAGCCAACACTATCCTGTTTAGGAGTTATCAAATAGTTATGAAACACAAAGATAAAACTTCTTCTCACAGTACCTCTGCTTTGCCACATTTACAACCCCACAAACAGAAATCTATCCATCAAAAATCTGTTTGCTGACACATCGCTGTGGCTGCCCCTTATTCTATAAATTTTGCCCGCACAGCCGTGCCTCTCCAAACACATGGCAATTATCCGAACTGCAGCAGTCTGAAGCAGATGTGGGATCTAAGAAAAAAGTAATGAATGACTGTGAATATCTTTAACACACTGCTGTATCTGTTCTTTATATGCTACATATCACGTTAGTTGACATGTGGGCTTAATATACAAAAAGAAAAAACACATGGTTTGAGAAGAGAAAGGAAAAGACGAAGAGTCTTAAAGATGAATGAAATGTGTTGAGGAGTGAACACTGAGAGGAAGAGAAGGGAAACAGAAAAAAGCGGAGCTTGACGGACGTGGTGAGAAGTGGGACACTGCTGAGGTACTGGAAATCGATCTGAGAGAGTGAGGAAGTAATGAGAGGAGACTGCTGAGAAGGACCATGAAATGGTGACAGACTGAATAAAAAATACAAGGATTGATGCAGGGATGGTAAGAGGCAGACTGGGGTGAGAGACAGGGTAAACTCCCTGTGAACACACCACATGCATACATATTACTGATGCATACAGCATATCAGTTTCTTCAAATTAATACTGAGGACAAGACCATTCAAACTTTGACAGTACCAAATATCCACACTGGCTAAAAAAGCAGGCGTCTGTCCTCTTTTGAAATAACTGTGGTGGTCTCTGTTAAGATTTAGAATAACTTAGAAACAAAAAGACGAGTCTGTTAAAGTCTTGAATAGCACCAGTGTCCTGCAGGCCAAACAGTAACAGCGGCAGTCTGTTAACAGATAACTTAAAGGTCCAGTGTGTACGATTTAGTGGCATCTAGTGGTGCGGTTGCAGACTGCAACCAACCCAAAACCCCTCTGATCACCCCTCCCTTTTCAAGCATCAGGAGAAACTATGGTGACCTTGAGGTAATGTAACTTTGGTTTGTCCGTTCTGGGCTAATGCAGAAACATAGTGGTGCAGCATGGTGGACTCCATGGAAGAGGAGCCTCTTCCTATGTGGATAGAAACAGCTCATTCTAAACTAACAAAAACACAAAGATTCTTAGTTCCAGGTGATTATACACTAATAAAAACATAATTATGAATATTATATTCCAATAATGCCGATTGATCCCCTTAGATTCCACACACACTGGAACTAGAGAAATACCTCACCCACAAAATGACCATTTGTAAATTAGTTAGTCATGCCGTGTTACCTTGGATTCATGAAAACCTTTTCTCGCATTACTCCACAGAAAACTAACATAATGTGCTATGCTCAGTGGGGATGTTCCTGGTTTTTGTGAGGGGACATCTCTCTTATTTCCCACTGTGCTGTTTAAAACTCCAGTTTATTCGCGCATTACCGCGGGGAGGATGCTTGCTGTCTGACGGCTCTTTAGCCCCCACTGGTGGTGGGCAGCTGCAGTTAAGCGGCCCTGTACATAAATGAAACACTAATTGGTTTAACCTGACTAATATTTCTGGTGCCGACTAGCGAGGGGGCAGACGTTTAATCGTTTAATCCTTTTTGGAGTTTGGCTTTAAAAAGAGCATTAATAAACTTCACTTGCATTCAGGTTTACGTAGTAAGGTTTTAATGAAAGTGTATGTGATTGAGAAGTACTGGGGGTACAAATGAATAAACGAGACTTGGATTATACAGCATGAGTTGTAAAGGGAAGTTTTGATGTAGTTTTCCTTTTGGTAAACATGGTCCCCAATCAATCAATAAATCAATATGTTCACCGTGCTCTATGGAGGCATGAGAGAAAAACAAAGTTTTCTTCACAAAGTCAAGGTAACACAGCATGACTGACTAATATACAAATGGTCAGTTTGTGGGAGAAGTATTCCTTCAACACTCAACACTCAGACAATGCAGGTACTGCTTGTTCACCTCATTTCAGCTTCCTGCAGTTGCACAAATACGGATTTTCTCACTGAGGTAACTAAAGATGCCACCAAGCAGTAAACCCCAGGCTTCAGACATGTCTTCATAAACCTTTGTGTAAAGCCACAGGTGCTATATTCATGTGATTTGCAGCTTAAAGGTCATATTCAGCCATTTCCTAAAGCACCAGACAAAGAGAGCATGGAAGAGTCAGTCACGCTTAAATAAATGTACAGGAACTTTAATCTGATTTTCTTAGACCTTGTCCAAATTCATCAAAATGTCTAACATGGCGGGATGGCAGGTTTCCACAACTCTGCCCAATTAACAAGCGACATGCTGTGAGCCCCTGTGACTTTTGTCCACAGTTTCTGGCTGGTATGTAGTTATGTGATCAGAAGAGAACCGAATATTACAAGTCCACTTTTCTTTTGGACCAAAGAAAACTTTGTGGACCCTGATAATTGTATTGCATCGCCGATTTTCATCTGTATTTTTCACTGTGCACACAAACCACATGGTAAATATGAGAGGCTAAAATAGCAAAGGTTGATAAAGTCAAAAAGGGGAGAAAGAGGGAGAGAGGATGTGATAAATGACACGGCAAAGTGACAACAAGATGAAAACAGTCTGATGGGTGAAGACAGTTATGAGATGAGAATAGGGGAAAAATGTCAAAACACGACAGGATGACAGACAGATGAGGAGGAGAGGGAAGAGGAGAGAATAAATCCTGATGCAAGAAATTAATAAATATTGATGGATGATGATGAGGATGAGCAGGAAGGAGAGGAATGGGAGAAGACAGGTGGGGATTAGGCAGGAAAGGTCGATGGGGGTGGAAGAGAGAGCTCCTGTAAAAATCATGTTGCGATGACAGGGCTGGGGGGATGATAGACATATGAGGGGATTGATGAGGAGGTGGAACCAAGTGAGAAAGGAGGATGAAGGGGAAGAGTAGCCGAGAGCGTGAGGGGAAAAATGTAGTGTAATAACTGAGTGAAAAATGATGGATAGATTGGTGGATTGAGGGGGAGGAGGAGGAGGAGAGGGGTGAGAGAGGCAGATGAAAAAGGAGGCAAAAGTGAGAGGAAAAATAATATGATGACAGGGTGAGTAATGATGATTGGATGGGTGACAGGTGAGAGAAAAAGCAAGGTAGACAGAGCAGCTGTATGAGAAGAAAGGAGCAGAAAAAATGTCAGAGAGGACGGGAAAAATAAAACGCAGACACTCATAGAGGCAGAGAAATATGGAGGAAGAGGAAGAAAGAAAGAGTGATGCTGGAGACAGCAATGAGAGGAACCACAACATGCTGACAGTCAGGAGAAAACACAAGAGATGGATGAGCAGACGGGAAACAATGAGAGAAATAAGAGAGAGGAAGGCATGACTCAATGGAAATGGAGACATAATCTGAAACAGGGAGACAGACGCAGTAGGAGAGGAGAGCTCTGCACACTAAAAGCAGATAGTAGAAACCTCTACTTTAGCTCAGCAGGAAATCTCTACTTATTAGCCGCTGGGTACTTTGTTAATATTCAGCAAACGGACAGAGAGGTAAATTGTTTTGCCTCACACTGATCGTGGCTTTATTAATCCCAGTGGGCGCATCGGCAGCACAATGAATTCAACAGAACTGTGACGTTTGTTTGTTTTGTTCGATATTTGTTTGTTTGTTCAAGCAGAGTCCCAACACCCCCCACCACATCTTAGCAACGCATTTTAACAGCAAAACCTTATGACACCCAACTGGAATGATGACCAAAGCTATGGATATTAAACAAAGGCTGTAAACATTGTGTTTTTTTGTTTGTCCCTCAGCTATGAAACCTACTTCCAAAAAGCACCGGTAATTAACAGGTGTTTTCGGACCGGAGGAACCTTTTCATAGTTTTAAGTTCTCTAACTTTTTCTTGTGTCCGCACTGTAAGAACTGGGAAAGATCGCAGTTCTTAAATCTTTTAGAACAGTGGCTCCCAAATGGTTCAGCAACGGGGTCCAGATTTCTCTTTAGTCATTGGTTCAAGGTCCACACAGTTAAATATGCTCAGCATCATACTTCCGCTATGCCATGTCGTCAAGCTAGTTTGCTGACTCTGTCTTATAGCTGTCCGTTAGTCACCCACTCTACAGCATTAAACGACACTTCAAAGTAAAAGCTCTGTGCCAGAAATTCATTGTACTTCAAAATAAATTGTGTTTTTTGCAAACTTGACATGTTCGCAAGCCACTTATGGTCTATTCAGAATACTTTTTTTGGACTGTGACCCACCAGTCGGGAACCACTGGTTTAGAGGGAATGTTTTTAGCTCCTATTTCAGAGTAGGTACCCCCCCCTCAGCACAAGAAGTACCACGAGAGATGCGAGTATATGGTGATTAATCCAGACATAGGTGTTAGTTGATTGGTCACAGCCAAATACAATTTTTAAAATCCTGTTAGACATGTAAACAATAGACAACAGCAGTCCACACTTTGCTGAGCATATGTGCAACAGCAGAAATGCAATGGGATTAAAGCAAAATTAACAGTACTATACCAACCACCAGCACACCTTACAGTAGCCTACGTCACGTTAGCGGTCTTATAAGCAGTGTGAATGCAGACAGGAAAAGAAAAGCCTTTGAAGGTATTGAAGTTCTTCGGGTAGCTTCCCAGTGGGCGGCTCCTCTCAGGGAGTTCTCACAACTGTTTGGTCAGATAACAGCTAACTATGTCAAACGTCATATTTGTACCACAACAACATGTGCCTATGCCCTGAATTTTTATCTGAATGGCCCATTGTGTGTGACATTACCTTCTTGTTCCTAATGCACTTGGTACTTGAATGAACTGATGTAATTTTCAGGTGATACTGAAGATACATTTTGAAGAGTAAAGTTACCTTTAGTTTAAGTAAGTTTACAGAGGATGATTTCAATTCAGAGGATTATAATGTGATTACAAAATGATTATTGATGCGTGAAGATAATCATATAGAAGCGTTTTGCATGCATTTTGCTCAAGGAGTAGCCTAGCTTAGGTCATAAACGTGCATCATGTTTACATTCTTAGATTGAGTTTCACCACCCAATTAGTTTAGTCATCAGGAATGTAAAACATGAGTCACGGCTTTGTAGGTGGGAAAAAAAATTCTGATAGCTTCAAGTTTACGAGTTGTGACGTGCAATGATGTTTTAATAGACATCTGTACCGTTTTTTTCCTGCTCAGCCGCTTTACGTGTTTCTAAACAGTCAGCATCGTCTATAACTGTCAACATGTTTATTTCTGCTGTAAAGTTGTGCAATTTAACATGAGTGTCTATCAAGACTCTTTTGGACCCAGCCTTAAGTGGCCATTCAAAGGACTGCAGTTTTTCCGTGCTGGCTTCCTGGAGGCTGCCGCTTGGTTGTCAGTCACTTGATGATGTTTTCAAAGATTAAACTATTTGAATTCCAAGCATATCCTGCATTCCACCTCTTAATTTGAAGCTACGACCTCCCGACTCCATTTGAAGATGAGATGTTTCTGCTACATTTTTCACAGGGAATCTAACACCGGTGGATTTCGTGCTTTGCTCTGCCAACTTAAGCATCAGGTACTTCATCTGAATTACAGTCTGTGTGCCACAAGAGCGCCATGACCTCGCTTAATTCAATATAAAGGGAAAAGCTCAGCCTAATTGAATGTGAAACCAAGTCTGCAGTGGAAACACCAGCGACATTCAGCATCTGTGAGCATCACAAGATCCTATTGGGTCAGACAGGCTGAAATCCAGCTCACATCCTCACTTTGGAGTGCATTAAATCAGCATTACAGCAAAGAGGGCTGGTGACAGTCAGATCTGCAAGAGGGAACTGAGAGTGGCTTTGTAAACACACACACACTCACACACACACACACACACACACAACCCCCCACACACACAGACATATACATTCGCGAAGATAAAAAGTAAGCGAAATTGTGAGTCAGCAGCACATGTTCAAGCCTGAAACAAATTTAGATTTAGCTTACACACACACACACACACACATGCTCCCTCAGTCTAAATACAACTTCTTTATCCTGCACACACCATCACACATGCACCGAATTTTTGGAAATTTTTTGTCTCCCAGCTTGACCTCAGAACGATGAATGGCTCTTATTCAGTATAAAAAAACACATTCTTTACTCCACTACACACACACACACACACACACACACACACACACACACACACACACACACACACACGCTCGCCCCTGACTCAGTCGAGAAACACCAGCTGCACCCACCCCACCCTTACTCTTGGGACAGTTGCCATAGAAACAGCAACCATGCCGACATAATTTGTGAGGGGGTGTTTGTGGTGTGTTGAGGGGTGTCTCTTGGCCTTGCCTCCTCACCCACTCCACACCCCCAATATCTCTCTGAGACACACACACACACACACACACACACACACACACACACACACACACACACACACACACACACACACACACAGATGAATGATTTGGCCCACATCTCCCATCAACACTTTGGCTAAAGCACTGAGGGCAGTTTGGAATAATGGAGTGTTTTTCCAAGACATGAAAGCTATTTAGTTAATGGAAGGGCGCACACACACACACACACACACACACACACACACACACACACACACACACACACACACACACACACACACACACACACACACACTCAAGCATACCGGATATAAAAAGCGTATCTGTGCCCCGAAGCCTGGCTATCAGTCACCACCAACATTCAACAGGATATTAACGCACACACAGGCCAACTCTAAATTAAACTCTTCAGCCATTATTAACCAAACACGGTCAGGAGAGGTCAACCAATTCACCCCACAGTCTACAATAACTTGTGAATGAGTGCTTTTGTAAGTGGTGGTGAAAGTGGCAGTGAAATTTTCAGCTTTCGTCTGTGTGGTTTGATGATTTTATCGACCCAGAGGCAATCTGTTCTCCAACTCTGCCGCCTTTTCAGAAACTCTGAATTAAAATTGATTTTTTTAACAACGACTCTCGGCTCCCAAATGCCTTCAAATCACACTGAAAACTGGAGGAACAATCTGATACCAAAATAGCGAGTTGTCATGTGGCAGAAAGAGGAGAACATAAAGCAAAGTATATCGGAGAAATATCACAAGTCACTCTATATGGTGGGAAAGTTGGTTTAAAAAAGTAGAGTGACTATAATTACATTCTGTGATGAGGTTGGGTAATACATGGTTACTTCTCTGTTCAATATTTCTTTAGGACTGATGTTTGCATCCTCAAACTATCCTGTAGCTTGTAATTTTATTGAGTTTGACACAGAACATTTTAATAACTTCTACAATATTTACTGACTTTATGTTTCTGCCAGTATACATGATACAGATGTCACTTGAAAACTTCACAAATGACTCCTGGTTGCTCTTTATCATGAGTTTTCATAGCAAAAATATTGACTTTTAACTTAAAGTTGAGACTGGTTGGTGATGCCAATTAGCATTTTTGGTGATGGATAGTGGGTTTGATACTAGTTGATGTGATGCTAAATTTTCAGGCTGCCATATTGTAGTCAGTCAGTTGGACTGTATGCTCTTGTCCAACCTAATTCTCATTGGTTGGACAATCGCTAATGTTTCTTTAATAGGGCTGTGTGTCCACCAAAGCATTTCTTTTCCCAGCTGAAAAAAGCAGTTGTCATTGTTCAGCACTTGTGTTTGTCCTCTAATACTGTGGGTTATGTGGTATTTGTCCTGCCCTTTCTCGACTGCGACTGGACGGCTGGTGACAGTGACGAGGGCAGCATTTTACTCAAAGTTAAACACTTTTCAACCCTTATCTTTAATCGGAAAAATGTATAAATAATCACTGAAGAAATTCAGTGTTGGTTGTTATCACTTAAGATTTATTTCGCTGAGTCTTCATAAAGACACTGCAGTTAAAGGCTGGATTACAAAGCTCCTGAAAGGGATACAATCATACCTGAGCCCTCGTTGGAGCACCAGGACGGCTAATGTTAGCTACTGAGCTAAAAATAATACATCTCACTCTCACATACAGCGTTATAGAGGTATTTAATGTTAGTATTAGTAGTCCTACCTTTTATGGTGTCGCGTTTGTCAGATTTGTCTAATCAGTCCTGTTCAAGGCTTGGTAGTGAGATGGACTTATGCATGCAGCTCAGGTGGATGCTCCCAGCGAAAGAGTGCGCTGTATATTTTCAGATAACTAAGCACAAAAAGTAAGGAAATTTGTAGGTGCCAATCAGGCACCTGATTGTCAGCACCTGGGGGTACCAGAAGCTCAAAACGAGAGTCAATAGCAACAGCAAAAAAAAAGCTGTTTGGCATTGGCAGAGAAGATTTAGGCAAATTTTTCATGGGTGCAACCCACATACTGAGCTCTGCTGCTCATCTCACAAATGCATGTTCCTTACAAATGTGGCACCATTTAAAAGGGAAATAAACAAGCTTTTCAACGGTATAAGATTTCTTATTTATTACTTTTTGTGCTGAGTTTATATCCACGGACATCACCTTCATTTTTCACTTGAGGCATTCCACTTGCCCAAACACAGAGTGTACTTGCTCTGGCTAAGGGTTAATGTTGAGCTCTGGGACAAGAATAAAATCGCTTTGGTGGACACACAACACTACCAGGTAGAGTACACCCAGTGCACCTTGGCCATTTTAGTGAACCTAAAGACAATGTGCAGATTTTCTTTCCCTGTCGACCAATCAATTGGTTGAAGAGTAGGCAGAATTTTGGATGACGATGATTTTTTTGGTTGATTACATTCTGACTCTGCATGGCAAGCTGTGTGCTTAAAATGTCAAAAACTATTTGGTAATATGTTTGAGCACATTTTTATTGTCTAACATCATCAAAAGTTTAACAGGCTACAGATTTGAATTCTGACCTTCTGTAAAAGGTGCCACTTTTGTGAGTTTATTCCATATAACTTTAATAATAAAATCCAATCAAGATAAGAGAGATAAAGATATAGAAATATTGTATAACATAGGTAATTGTAATAGCAAAAACAGCCTTTATGTTCATTGAAAGCGGCACAGTCTGCACACACATACACACATGCACACACACGCGCCTGCTGAGTTCAGCCATTCTTGGCAGCATTCAGTTGACAGCGAGGTCAACGAGGGTCGTGACCTCTGATCCGGGCCAATTGGCCTCTGACTCCTGTCACTGGGAATCAAAGACGGAGAAGGTTAAGACGTAAAAGAACAGAGACGCTAAGCCATAATCCTACTGGTGCATGCACGCACACAGGCAGACACACACACACTGACATGTCTGTGCGTGAAAGGTTCCTTTATAGTGGTGCAAGTGTCTGCCTGTCTGTATGTGCCTCCATCAGTGTCTGTTTTTGTTTATTTACTGTTTGTGTGCTTACATGTATGTGTGGGTTAGTGGTGGGTATTTTTATCCATGGTGAACATTAGATTAAAGGCTGCTGGTCATGGGAGCTCTGATGGACCTCAATGTGATTAGAGCAAATGTGTGGCGTGTGATACAGCTAAGAACATTCCTGCATTGCTCGACACACACAGACACACACACACACACACACACACAGCAATGTACATGTGTGCTAGCATGCTTGTGAACGAACACACCTGTGCATGAGCAGAAAGACTGTAAAAGACTTCATACAACGTGCAGGTAAGTACTCGTGGACCTAAAGTAGAAGAATTAAGCTTCTGTTGAGCTGATCCAGCTGTTTTTCAGTAAACCAGTAAGTAAGTGTCTTTTAGTAGCGAAAAGAAACTAATTTAATTTACTACTTCTTATTTCAAGGTTGCTTTTTACAGTGTATTTCCAATAAAATGCGCAAAAGGGAAAAGGCAAGCTTGTCTCGGATTAAACCCAGACGAGGCAAATTGCAAGTGTTTTAAATCAATGATCAGCTCTCTGTGCATTATCTTTTTTTACAACGTGACATGCAGTGCAGACATTAAAGGGATTTCCAACCAGCCTTGTGTAATAACAGTGTGGGCAGTATGTGTAAATAGACTGTGGTAAACTTCCCTCCATCTTACCAGCAACCAGATCTCCCTGCTGATCTCCCATAACAAATCTGGTGAATAATGCGAAATGTATCATCAGGCAGATTTCTGTTGGCTCTAGGGCTGTTGCTCAAACTACAGGTTGTACTTCCTCATTCTCACTGACTCAGATCACACTCAGATTAACTTCCAAAACTAGGCAGCGCTGATCAAATATGAACCAAGATTCTGTTAGTGTGTTGCCTATTTCTCCTCTCAAATGTCTTCGTAAACATATTTTAGTGAGCCATTATTTGTCATATTGTCTGCTGTGTCAACACGGACAAGTTCACATTACATCACCTCCCAGTGAGAGCTTTTATTGGTCCGATGCGGTGCAGTGCATTCTGGTGGTTGTAGGTTTTCTACCTCTGAAGCAAAAGCCAATGCCACAGCCCTTTGTCTCTGATCATGTAGTAACGAATTCAAAAGTATTAGTATTTTCCTACTGCATTGACAGGCCATTTTTATGGATAAGCTATCTTTCTGGCAGTAGAAATGTAGCCCCAGTGGCCATTGTTTGTCCTACCAGTGTTGTGGTTTTGTGGTAAAACACACAGCAGTAAGCCCCAGTGGCCTAATGGATAAGGCACTGGCCTCCTAAGCCAGGGATTGTGGGTTCGAGTCCCATCTGGGGTGATTTGCAGCAGAGTGGCGCAGCGGAAGCGTGCTGGGCCCATAACCCAGAGGTCGATGGATCGAAACCATCCTCTGCTAGCTACATTTTGGTGGCAAATTGGCCTTGAAAACAATAACTGCTCTTCCATAAAGCTGTAAGACTTAGAAAGTTCACACTAGACATGAAAGCCCCAGTTGGTCAATGCGTAACTGGCTGTTACCAGTCACCTGACCATTCACACCAGTAGCGCAATTGTCCACGCTGGTCAGCAAGTGATTTTGCTCCTATGCTTTATCTATTTGCAAGCAAGCCACAAAGCTTGGGGCCACAGCGTGTCCCATGTGAACAGCCCAATTGGTTAACATAGGCACAGACAGGAAGCAGACAGCGCTCCACAGAATATCGGCCTACTTCCAAAACGCTTCTGTGTCCAGTGTAAACCCGCTGTTAGTCCCCTGTACAGGTCAAGTGTCAAAAACACTGGATACTACAAATGATATATTCTAGGGCTGCCAACTGAAAGTCACTTATTCGAATCATCAGTCTGATCATGTTGTTACGAATTCGAAAGTATTAGCATCTTTCTACTGCATAGACTGGCCATTTTTATGTGGAGACCATATCTCTGGTAGTGGAAATGTAGCCCCAGTGGCCTAATGGATAAGGCACTGGCCTCCTAAGCCAGGGATTGTGGGTTCGAGTCCCATCTGGGGTGGTTTACAGCAGAGTGGCGCAGAGGAAGCGTGCTGGGCCCATAACCCAGAGGTCGATGGATCGAAACCATCCTCTGCTAGTAACATTTTGGTGCCAAATTGGCCTTGACAAACAATTACTGTTTTTCCATAACGCTGTGAGATTGAGAAATGAAGTCCAGACTAAACACAAAAGCCCCAATTGGTCAATGGGCAGCTGGCTGTTAGCAGACACCTGACCGTTCACAATGACAGTAGAGCAATTGTCCACGCTGGTCAGCAAGTGATTTTGCTCCTATGCTCTTGTCTATCTGCAAGCCAGCCACAAAGCTTGGGGCGACTGTGTGTCCCATGTGAACAGCCCAGTTGGTTAACATAGACACAGAAAGGAAGTGGGCAGCGCTCCACAGAATATCGGCCTACTTCCGAAACGCTTCTGTGTCCAGTGTAAACCCGCTGTTTGTCCCCTGTACAGGTCAAGTGTCAAAAATACTACAAATGATATATTCTAGGGCTGCCCACTGAAAATCACTGATTCGAATCATCAGTCTGATCATGTTGTAACGAATTCGAAAGTATTAGCATCTGTCTACTGCATAGACTAGCCATTTTTATGTGCAGACCATCTTTCTGGTAGTGGAAATGTAGCCCCGGTGGCCTAATGGATAAGGCACTGGCCTCCTAAGCCAGGGATTGTGGGTTCGAGTCCCATCTGGGGTGATTTACAGCAGAGTGGCGCAGCGGAAGCGTGCTGCGCCCATAACCCAGAGGTCGATGGATCGAAACCATCCTCTGCTAGCAATATTTTATTGCACTTTTTCCTTACATTTCTATCTTATCTTAAATACTTCTTTCATCACATTATACAAAATAGTGACATTCAAAAGAATCATGCCAGTATAATCTCTATAAATAGTTCAGTAGCAGTTATGGATGCTGTCATGGCTACACTGTTAAGACAGATTCAGACACAATGCAGTGAGCCTCAGATGGTGCACCAGTCGCAACCTGCTGTCCAACAGTCTTCAGAAGCGTCTGTGATGGAAAAGTCACTCATGTTCCTCTTGATTAATGTGTTTGACATATTCCCTAATTAAAAATAAAGGTAACTGATGGCCTGACAACATGCTCATGTAAAGATTTCTCTTGTCTTGCTGGTATCTGCTAAAATGGTTTGTCAAGAATCCTCAAACATACAGCAGCTCTGGTCAAAAGTTTAATATCAGTGCTCAACCTACAGCATATTGGTTTTCAAGTAACCATAGCAACAGTGCTAAAGAGGTAAAGCCAGAGATTCTCATAAGATGGTCACTGACTGTGGGATGCCACATCTATCGAACACTGAGGGAACGAATGTGCAGTCTTTTATACAACAAGATCTGCACTGCTTCCATAACTTACAGCCCATAACAGCCAGGCTGGGCAGTACAGGTGGAAGCATCATGCTGCTGTCTGTACCTATCATTAACAGTAATGTCACTTTTATAACTTGCATGGCATCATTTTTGACAAGTGACATATGAAGCACAGGTTTGTTATGCAGAACTTCATAACTGAATAATCACCAGTGATGGGTAAAGACCGCTGTCTTGCCCTGTGTGTCCCTGTCCGAGCTCTTCCTCAAGTCTTTTTTCAGTCATTTTTGGGATGTTTGATTGTGGGCATGACCAGCTTTGAGCTCAGGTGCAACTGTCAAGATGAACTCTGTAGAGGAAGCTACAGCAACAGATGAAATGGATGAGATCACTGAGAGAGAGCAACTCTGCTATGTATCCATTAAGCAAACGGTGAACATCAGCACTGCTCTCCATGCCGGTGTCGCAACATATCAGGCAGGTGGGATGTTTGCTAGTTTTATTTGCACACAGGCAGTGCTGGTTTCTTCCACAGTGTATGAGCAATAACAAGTTTTAGGGAGGAAACTTTCCCAAATGAGTGCAGGACTTGCAACACATATCAAGTAAAATACAAAAATAGTTCTGTAAGCCTTGCAGGAGTTTGCAGTGGCACAGTGAAATATGAGTGACACACACTATAAGATACAAATGAAAGAAGGGATGATGAAAGAATCAAGTCTCTCTTTCTATCGTTATCTCACTCATGGGAGTCCAACTTTGTTATTTTCCTGGTGTTTTACAGTGAATTCTCCTTGTTGTACATCCAGACACACCATTTTTTGCTGCGCGCACAAACACAAGCTACACTTTAATCTCTCCAATTATTCCCTCACAGCCCACAGCGTCGTCTATGTCCGAGTGAGTGTGTTGGTGTGCTATACATGTGTGTAGTTTTGCCTCTGTGACTGTCTTTGTCCGTCTGTTCATGTACTCTCTGAGCCCCAGGGAACTTTAGCTGTCTGGTGCAATGTTCCCAGGGGGAGGACTTTGTTGGCTACGCCACCAGAGGGGGATAATGGGGGCGGGGGGTGAGGAAACCGGGGCACATTTCCTGTGGAAATGGGGTTATCACTTCACCAATTACTGTTGCAATTACAGCAGGAGGCCTGCAGAAGCCTGGGAACAAAGCCTATAGGCACACAGATGGGCACTCATGTGGAGACATGCACAAGCATGTGCACCCACAAAAATAATTTCTAACACACATGTCCACATGTATACACCAGTTGTACGATCTCACAAGGCTTTCCATTAAATTGCTTTTATGTGCATTTGTAATTTGAGCGAAAAAATGCAAGAATTCAAAATAGTCTCGAAATATTGCAAAAAAGAGTCACGGGTGAGGTGGAAATTTTGGTATATAAATAACAGGGAACATGTGACTAAGAGCAATGGAAACATATTCAGTGAATAAATAATGACACAGTCACGATGTACCGTTATTGTATCGGCCACTGCAAGCTCTCGTAATCATCTCTTGAGGCTTTCAACATGCCTATGCACACAGGGTTGTTACCCAAACTCCTCCAAGAGCACATAGCTGTAATATTAGTTCTTCAGAACGATCTATTTCAATTGTTGAGTGTGCTCTCTGTTATTATACGTCCATTTTTCCCTTCATTTGAGATCTGACTGGCACTCTTTTAATTACCTCGTCGTTTGTTGCGCCCTTTTCTGCAGTGACACCTGAGAATTAGCACCACCTGCTGCCTCTCATGAGGAGCCAACTTCCAATATACGCGTAACAATTGTGGATAGAAAAGCTCATTAATCCATATTTTATTTTCATGGTGAAAGTCTGCCATGACTGGTCATGTCCGACTCAATCATTTCACATCACAACTCAAATAATGTGCGAGGCTAATCAGGCAAGAGAGACAATTTTCGAGAATCAGTAATGTCAAAAATAACGACATCCAAAACTCTGACATGTCTGTCTTTCTGCTGGGGTCTTGTGAAGTGTCCTAAATGCAGAATCAGTTGCCTACCAACACAGTAAAAAGGATAAAATGTCAATGTGTCATGCCCAATTCTCAGTTTTTGGTCCTGATGCCTCACATCATCAGATCGGACCAGCATCAGACTGACATCTTGTAGTCTGATGCTTGCATTACTCATTGCATCATTTTACAATGATGTTAATCATCTTGCCACCTGTCAGATTTATCCTCTAATTGGCATCATGCTCGTGTGTTGGGAACCATTGTTCTATGGTTACGTATCTGTTCCTACAAGGTAACAAAGTAGACACTGTTCATCATTCACATGCACACAAACTCATTCTCTGCATCCTGCTTCTTCCTTTTTCACATGGATTCAAATTCTCACACATTTAAACATACATATGTGCCCACGCACACACACCCACCCACACACACACACAACCTATACCGCAGAAACATTATAGCCAAACACACAGACGCACTACATCTGGACTGTGTCTCAGACAGACCAGACCCACGTGGACAGCTTGACCTCCGACCTCAGCGTGTATGATTATTCATCATCATCAGACTGCTCGGCCCGGGTCGCCGTGCTGCTGCGTACACACATCAGAGTTCGTTTACTGTTTGCTTTTTATCTTTTTCATCTTTATTTATCTAAGAGAGGGTTCACTGAGAACACTCATTGTTTTCTCTGCTTCACATTCACACAGTCGCACGCAGTCTCATGTGGGAGGCGCGCAGTGCAGAACAATGTTGGTGGTTAAATGCTTTGCTCGGTGCTACACGCAGACGTTTTTGATTAGCAGCTATAACAAGTCATTTTTTCTCATGCTAATAGTTTGAATTAATTTGGGGATTTGAAAACACAATATTTATTCCTCATTCTGATGAAAAAGACCAAAAGAATAGACTGCAAATTATCTCATCTCCTGCCAGCATTCAATTTTGGTTTCCTTAAACAATGATGAAGGTGATCCACCCCGAATTTGACCAACTATTATAGTGTGTTTTCATCTTTTCAATATGGTCATATGCTTCTTAGGTATGAGGACTTGTTGCACAGAAAGCAAAACCCTCCCCAAACAAGAGCCTCACCCCAAAAAATCATCACATGCCTGGCTTAAATTATAATTTTTTACCCTGCTCGCATACTTTTAGGATTTGAAATGATGTCCCTGTTCCTAATAAAAGATAGACTCAACTTTAGAGCTTTAGAAGTGCTTGAATAAGTCCCACTTTATGCTAGTGAGGCTGAGATTTGAGGTCTTTGACTCAAATTGTCTTATCCCAAGAGGAAACAATCACCCTTAGTGGCCTGGACTGGTGACAGATACTCAAGAAAATCACTAGTGTGGACTCACAGACTAGAGAGTACTCTGTGCCGCAAAATCATCAGCATGAATTAAACTGCATGAGAGTTAAGATGACACTTTGTTAGGATTTTTTTATGTCCGCAGCCATCGGAGTGAAAAATCACTGCAGTCTTTAAACTGTGGCTTCCATTTCTTGGCTCAGCATCAAAGCATGTGAGACAATCTGTATGCTATGTGGACATTTGCTCTGGCAAATGGGCGATAACAATATCTCTACATCTGAAAAATGGGCTACCATAAAAAAGTAGCTGTCCTTTGATGCTTATTGATAGTCATAATGTCTACAGTGAGTTCAGATTTACATTTACAATCAGCTTTGAGGGTCAAATTTATTACAAATCCCCACTTTAATGCCCAGCCAGACGATAAAAAGCATTATCTGTCGTTGTACATCCTCCTATTTTCTGATAAGTCCTGGTTCTGTTTAAACAGGAAAAGGAAGTCTGACTTCCAACCTTTTGTGGCACTTGTCTGATGTTTCCATCACTGACAAAACAGACAGAGACCACAAGAATCTGATTCTCAATTCTTGTGGTTTCATCTTGTTTACATGGCCATGGGAATGTCTGATCGCAAACACAGAGGGTTAAAGATCTTGTGCGCTAATCTGAGGCTTGACTGGAGTCTGTAAGCTGCCATTTTCCTTTAAAGGTATTCTATGCAGGATTGTCGGTTACTGTTTGTAAACACGCTCACCAGTGAAAGTTAAAGTAAAGCCAACCCCAGATTCACCCTTGTTTGGGAATTTCGCTTCACTGTCTCTTTATCTCTTGGATGCCTGCTGCTTACTGTCTGGCAGCTGGTTGCTACCTTTTTTTTTTTATAAAGCCCCGACCTCATCTGAGTGCTGTGGGGGTACATGCCTATCTTGAACACGGAAAGTAAGAAGAAAGTGATGAGTGAGATTTTAGGAAAATCCTGCATAGTATCTTTAAATTATCTTACACTCAATCGATCAAATTCTCCACAATCATTGTAGAAATGGTGACAGCTTGATATTTCCTTTGGGAATGAAGCTCTGAGTGTCCGCTACGCCTTCATATCCTGCATCTCTCCAACCTGCCCGTAATCTACAGCTAATGAGGTACACTGCTGGTTAGAGCTGGTCTTAGCACTGTTGATCCTGACCGCTTCTGGCTTCCAGCTTGCCAACCAGTCAAGTGTGTCTTTGTGGATTAAAGTCCCTCATGCAGCCTAAAGTGAAAGGAATGCAGTGTAAAATATATACGTCTGCACACAGCCGAGTTGTCCACATCAGGGTTACTAAAACTTTTTCCAGCCAATATCACTAAAATGATGATTTATTTTGCCTTAGCTCATAAATGATTTATTCCCCTGGCCACTTGTGTACACACACCTGAGTAATGGGAGTGAAAACTTTTCTCATGGCTCTTGAAAGTTGTATAGGAAAGAAATGCTGACACACAGTAAGAGCCACAGAGGAGAAGTGAGAAACTCTAGATTACTGAGAGCAGGGCCGATTGGAGCAAATTAATACTTCAGGGAAATAGAGGAAATATGAAGCTAGTGGGGTTTTTGCTTAATTACAGGCTTCAGGCTAAAGATAACCTCGGATATTAACACCAGAAGCCTCTCGAGGGTAAATTTACAGTTTGTCCACTGTTGTCAGGGGCTGTTGTTGCCAAAGCAAGGGTGTAATTAGACTCCTTTCACTGTCTCTGTCCAGAGAGAGGAGAAAACCCTCAAGCTCCAAGCCCCTTAATCAGGGTTTTTTATGTTTTAATAAGAGCCTAAAGTTTGGCTGCAGGAACATTTTATTAAGCCCTCCAAATATTCTGGGAAAGTGATATTAAACAGAAGTGGTGGCTAAAGTCTTTTAAGAAGCTGGGCTACAGCTCTACTTTATATTTTGCCAAATTAGTATTCAAACAACCTGCAAAATGAGGTCCTCCACAAAAGAAAGCTGCTGCCTCACTCGACTCTTTTCTGAGGTGTGGGACGAGCAAACAGCTGCCGTTTGACTTCAATAGTGACAAGCAATGGTAGCGCCACCGTTGGGGACTGCCTCCATTAAAATTAATAATGGAGAATAGCCTGATTCTGTGCCAGATAACCGTCCCAGTGAAATCCACATCTCAGCAACATCCCCAGCCCTGAGCCTGGAAAGCACTGGCCTAGATAGAAACAGATCTGAAAGAATAAATGAATAATGAAATATCTCTTGATTTTTAATATCACTCTGAAGGCTTTTGTGCTTTATTAGTACACAGAGAGACGAGAAAGGTGATGTTGGGGAAAAGTGGAGGAAGATGTACAACATACACTAAGAACCATCACCTCTTAAAAAGCAACCTCAACACCACCTATTGAATTTTTAAACATACAACAGATTATATAAAACTAGACCTAACATATCCTGGTGTGCATGTCATCTGTTGAGATTTGTACCAAAGATTATAGTTTCATCTCACTGTAGGATTCCTTGACGAGAAAAAAACAAGCTCAGTCAATCCTAAATCCTAAATACCGTATGATTACAACTGCCAATTACATAGATGCTTGAGAGATGATTTCTAATTGCAGCCTAGAAAAATTAGATGAAATGAATTGCTAAGTCAGAGCTGCTTTCACTTGCATTTTAAGTAATTTCAGCAATACACTGCCAAAAACCTCCCATTTTTCATAGCGATTTAGTAGTTAAAAGGGACACTTTGCCGATTTTCAACTAGCCTTGTATCATAACAATGTAAGTATAAACACAATACAGGCAAACCTCCCTCCATCTTACCAGCACCCAGATCTCCCTGCTCATCTAGCACATTTTCCCTGGCGTACGTCACAGTCCTTTTTCTCTTTTAACACTTTTTTAGTGACAATTTAAAAGCAATAAACTGCAATTTATATGTTGAGGTTGTTGTGTTTGATGTAGCCTTTCTCATTAAAACAGCTGACATGTGTTTAAATACTGAGTGAATACATATTGAATCCCCTCTCTAGTGAAGGAGATATTAAAGTTTTACCAGCTTTCATTTGAATCTGGTTTAGATGGAGTTCAACAGTGGCCAAATCTGCTGCTGTTTTGTGTGTCTGTTGGCCACACAGCGTCCTTCTACTTTATTAAAAACAGACAGCTCATCTGAGTTTTTTATGAAAGCAGCTGTTTATGGCTCCTTAAATTTCCTCCACAGTATTGTCTCTAGGGATGACTGGGCAGCACCTGGGCTTTATCTTCATAATGTCACGACATACAGATGAAAATGAGTATAGTAGGTATTTGAATATATATTCAAATTGCAGCTTTTATTTGTGCAATGTTTTTTTTCGTCTCTGAAATCTAAATTGAATTTGATAAACACGCACATGAGCAAACATGCATCTGGACACTAATGAACTAATCTAACGTTTAGTATAACCAAGCAATTTGCATGCTAATAGCATGAAATTGAAAAGGACTCATTTGCATTTACATTATGAGTTGGGCATTTCTCCAGAAAGACACTGGGGGACACAGCAGGATAAGTGTAAACGCCTGACTCACAACCAGCACGAGTAATCAGCAGTATAGAGGTCAAAGGTCAAAGCCAAAGTCTCCACTCACACCACACAAACTCATATGATTCAATTCAAATACTCTGCGGTGACTGATTAACATTAAATGTCGACGGCAAACCAATTCGCTCAGTGAATGCTGTATGAATAAAACATGACTCTCTCCATGTGGGAAAATAGATTCACAGTGACTTAATAAACCATCCAAACCTCCTCTGAGGCGTTTACGGAGCTTTATTCTGTGGTTGTGACGATGAATCTTTATTTTCCTATGTGACAATTACAGTATGAGTTTGAAAGCAGCTGCAGGTGGAATTGAAACAGCAGTTCAGGTGGTTGTGTGTGTGTGTGTGTCTCTGTATGCAAATATGTATAACACCTTTCCATCAATGCAGTTTTGCATGTTTCCATACCTGCTTGTCTGTTAGGGTTACAACCAACAATTATTTTCATTGTGAGTTAATCTGTCAGTTATTTTCTTGATTAATCGATAGTTGTTTGGTCTATAAAATGTTGCAAAAAAATGTCGATCAGTGTTTCCCACAGTCCAAGATGACGCCCTCAAATGTCTTATTTATGCCACAACTAAAAGATATTCAGTTTACTGTCATAGAGGACTAAAGAAACCAGAATATATTCACTTTTAAGAAGCTGAAATCAGTGAATTTGAACTTTTTTTCTATAAAAATTACTCAGACTGATTAACTGATGATCAATTTAGTTGGCTATTAAGGTAGTGGTTGACAACTAATTGATAGAATCGTCGCAGCTTTAGTGTGTATGTATCCAGAATGGTATATATGACTCTTTCCTGTGTTTGTGTTCAGTGTAATTCCTTCAGCAGTTGACCCATTCTTGAGAGTTGGGACAAATCATATCCTACCAAAAAAAAAGGTCATATAATCATAACTTATCAACAGACTAATTTCGTTTTTGGGGTAGAAAATTATATTTAAAGGATGTATGAAATAAATATGATTTGTAAAATGTATTAATTTTCTCTCCATTTTTGTAACTTTTAAACCTGCCCAGCACCAGAAAACAACAAGAATTCACAACTACAGTCAACTAAACAAAGTGTTAAAAGCCTTCAAGATCTAAAACTAACAGTATGTGCTGATAACATTTTTGTTTTAAAATTCCCCAGATTTTTGTCACCTCCGTCAAATTTCTACAAAAGCACTATTTAATCGGGCATAAAAGGAGTAAGCTATATTCAAAGGACTCCTGTATCACTTCCTGGTTTCCAAAAAGGCGGGAATGCTGCTAAAGTACTGGTAAGCTTTCTGTTTTTTGATAAATTCATTAAATAGTATCACTATCAGGTGTGTCTCAACCATAAGAGGTCAACTCCATAGCCCTTCTGAATCAAAACTGGGTTTAAAAATTAGTATTTTGATTAGCATCACCAGAAGTATTAGCGACTTTGAAAAATGGCTCCTAACTGTGACCCCTACGAAATTTATAGATATATAATTTTTCATCAACCCCGTCAGATCTTGCCTTTGACATCCATCATGTTTGCTCTTCAAGAAAAAATTAAATCTCTGAGAGGCTGTCTCATCTTTTAAAATATATTTTATCAGCCTAATCTAAGAGTAATAATCAAAATCCCCCAAAAAGTAAGGTTTTGTCCCAGTTCTCGAGAATGAGTAAAGGAAGGAAAATGTCCCTTTTGTGCGTGTGTGTGTGTGGTACAGAGATGGTATCTCTGACTGCCATCTATCATTAAGAAAATCACACTACCGTCCACTGAATGGCTGGAATAATGGACTCATTACACTCAAGTATGTGTGTGTGTGTGTGTGTGTGTGTGTGTGTGTGTGTGTGTGTGTGTGTGTGTGTGTTAGCCCAGTCCTGCATATGTGCGACATGAAATTTGAGTGAATAACTGGGATAATTTAGTCATTAAGAGAGAGATGGGGGTTTAGGAGGTAATCAGGCATGTATTTAAGTATTTAAAGCTGTTTTTTTCTCCAGACACATGAAGCTGTCTGGTCGGTCAGCCTGATTACACTTCTCCGCGCAGGACAAATCTCTCAGACAGTGAAAGGGCCTCTCTCTCTCTCTGTTTAAGTGGTGGGTCTGTCTGATTCTGTATCATCTCTGCTCTAACCCCTGTTATGACCTAAGGTCACAGTAGCTTTAAGGACTTGATTTCCCATTCAAACGCACTAAAATTACACAGAATGTACAACCTACAACTATCTACCAATTTGTATGCACTGTTCAAACAGTTTGTCATGATATGACTATATGATTTGACAGATGTCATTTGAACTACAACTTTGCAATGCTACTTCTGATGTACTCACTGATTAAGTGTTGCGCTCATTGAGACATGCAGAGATTACACACATTTTAAACAGTGGTCAAAATCGACACAGTTGAGCCCAAGATATCCTCACTTTTGGTTTCTATTATGAGTCAAGCTCCAGTAACACTGGATACTACACCTCCCACAATGCAATTCAATAGCATCTTTAACCAGAACCCTCCCTGTCTTGTACATGCCTATGTTTTTCAAACACTATGGCATGTCAGTTTGTTATTGTAGTCCCCTGCTTGGGTAATCTCCCCACAGAGCGTCATGAATGAAATTTTTGAACTGCCTCTCTAATGACAGAAATGTCAGTAATGTACTTGTGGTGCAAATCAACCACAGTTTAAACTACCTTTGGGATTACAAATTCTGTGTTTTGCAGTTTTACAGTCTCCTCCTCCTCTTTGTGTTTCTCCTCATCCTTGTTGTTGTTGTCTATGTTGCTGCCACAGCAGAAACAGGGGCCATTGTTGTGTTACTGAGAGCCAATGAAAGCTCTTATAGCGTTACTTTGTAATGGAACCCATGGAAAACTGGTATTTTTTTTACCATTTATGTAGCCCCAGTGGCCTAATGGATAAGGCACTGGCCTCCTAAGCCAGGGATTGTGGGTTCGAGTCCCATCTGGGGTGACTGACAACCCGGTTTGGATAACAAACTTGGCCCTTTTAACATGACACTGGTCACAGGAAAGCACTACTTGCTTCCGCTCAAATGCCCATATTATCCATTCAGACAGTGTCCAGTGTGCTTTCTCTGTACACCAAAAACCTATCTGGTAAGCAAACACACATGGATAAACTATATATATAGAAATGATCAAATATGTATCAGAGAGAGACGTTACCTGTGATAAGAAAGCTCTACTTGTAATCAGAAAAGAGCACAGAAAAATGAGTTCTGGTGCAAACAGCCAGGCTTCTTCATGACAAGTGACATATTGCGGCGCTTTGTGGCGTTCTTGCCCCCTGTCTGAACCCAGTGTGACGCTGGGTTGACTTAAAGGAATACTTAATCCGCAAAAAAAAACATTTGTTAGTCAATTAGTCATGCAATGTTACCTTGAATCCCTGAAGAAAAGAGAGAAATGTTTTGCTCGCATGCCTCCACGGAAAACGGGGTCTGCATTTCAAAACATTCATTTACAAACTCACACAACTGGTGCAGCATAATCAAACTCATTTATCCAGCCGTATGCTTAGTACTTCCCTAACACATGCATTTTTAACACAACACAGAGAGCAGAGTGGCGCAGCGGAAGCGTGCTGGGCCCATAACCCAGAGGTCGATGGATCGAAACCATCCTCTGCTAACAGTGTTTTAAAGAGAGGCCTCTTCCACTGCTTTCTGACTGATGCAGCACTAAATAAATGGACTAAATGGACTAAATCCGCATTCGTAGTCATTCTGAATGTGTCGACGGTGAAATTCATCTGCAGTTAAGAAGTTAACTAGAGTGGCCATCACTGCTGTAAATCTCCGGTGGCCTATATGAATGAGGCACTGGCCTCCTACACCAGTGATCGTGGGTACCAGGTTGGATACCAAACTTGGTGCTTATAGGGGAACCAACTGATTTATGTCGGATGTACCAATTCACGTTTAACAAATCAATGTACAGGTATCATTTTAAATGTAACCAATATCCACTAATGCAGACAGCAGAGTGGCGCAGCGGAAGCGTGCTGGGCCCATAACCCAGAGGTCGATGGATCGAAACCATCCTCTGCTAACAGTGTTTTATAAAGAGGTCTCTTCCACTGCTTTCTGACTGACACAACAAATCATTAAACCCAGATTTGTGGGCACTCAGAATAGGTCAATGGTGTAATTCAACTAGGGGTAATGATTTCAGATCTCAAATCACAAACAGAGTCCAAGTTAGTCTGACTGTCTTCGTTATCTGGCTTCACTGAGACTAACATCTGGAATCTGGTATCATGGAGCTAGTTATTAACTGGCTCTGTTAACTCAGGGTTTTCCAATCCAGCTACAAACACTTTTATGTGAAAGAAGCAGAGCTGATAATTACAAGCAACATTGTCAGTGCCATTTCTATTGTTTCGAAAACACAGATATGTCACAGGAGAAGCTGACGCTGTTGTGTTACACATCACATTCGTCACTCCTCTTCTGCTTTCTGAATGCCAGCATGCTGCCTACAATAACACACTGGGGCGGTATTATGTCACCGTTGTTTGGTTTTGTGTAATGAAGGGACTTTGTAGCAGCCCTCTAGTGCAATTGCTTTGTAAAAAGGGCCACTGTGTCTTACCAAAACTAGTCAGCCTGTGTTCTATGAGGCCCCTGTGGCCTTTTGGATAAGGCACTCTGTCTCCAGCCCGAGCCAATATCACTATGAGTTACATTATCTCTTGTTGTGTCACCTCTGCCACTGCCATGGTGACCTCAGGGGCCACTGTCGTATTATTTCAAGCCACTGTTAGTGTTATCATCAAGCCCCAGTGGCCTAATGGATAAGGCACTGGCCTCCTAAGCCAGGGATTGTGGGTTCGAGTCCCATCTGGGGTGATTTGCAGCAGAGTGGCGCAGCGGAAGCGTGCTGGGCCCATAACCCAGAGGTCGATGGATCGAAACCATCCTCTGCTAGCTACATTTTAGTGGCGAATTGGCCTTGAAAACAATAACTGCTCTTCCATAAAGCTGTAAGACTGAGAAATGAAGTTCACAATGTACACAAAGCCCCAATTAGTCAACACGTAACTGTTAGCAGTCACCTGACCATTCACACCAGTTGCATAACCCAGAGGTCGATGAATTGAAACCATCCTCTGTGAACAACATTTATACAGGCAGCTGGTAGGCATTTCACCTCTTCAACACCCTCCATTTCCTAGCACTTTGCAGTGTGTCTTGGTGCGTTACCACCTGTCGATCAGTGAAGTACTGTAGGTATTGCGACACACAGCTCTTGCGTGTGTGTGAGATAAACAAAACAGGGACTCACTAGAGTCTAAAAGTCCTCTGTGTTTAGGGACCCTTCTCTTCTAATCATATATATACATATAGTTTTGTCATCTTTTCCTGAGGAGATGCAGTACATACCTAAAGCCCCATTAGATTCAGACATTCGCTCACACTTGGGACACAACTTCAGTCTGACATTTCAGCTGGTAGGTTAAATAAAATAGTTTACGGCTGCTGGCAGGTGAACCCTCTCTATGTCAAAAAAGCCCCATTTTCTGCTTGATGGATTTCAGTGTGGTTTGAACATGTTTCAAAAGCACAGTGGTCGGAGCAGTTTCTCAGCCAGTAGAGGAAATTAAAATGTGAAAATCAACTAAATTATACGGTTTATGGTTTTCAGAAGTGTACAGCGCAGTTCTCTTTCAATATCATGCATTAAAAATGGTCTCACTCTTACAGTTTGCTGGCATTAGAGTGAAACAGCACTATTATAGTGTCAGATTAACACTCCTGTTTGCTAAATTGATGTGTTATTAAAATATTAAGCGGTAATTTCTCTGCAGTTTCACGTTTAGTTTTTCTTAATATTCTGTTTCCATATAATTTGTTATGTTGTATATTATACAGTTTAATAACGGGTTTATTGAATTACTTATCTCAAACTGCACGTACCCTTTATAATTTGGTTAGTATTCTAATGTTTTTTTTATCATTCTCCGCAGCTGTTCTCTCTTTATCATCTGTTTTTCTTGCTTTATCGTTATTTTGCTGCTGCAAAACTCTGGTGTTTTTTGTTTGATTATGGTGTTTTTAAAGTTGTCAGCTATGAGTTCAACAGATGCAGGAAAATACACAGTGTCTCTAAAATGCCCAAAACCTCAGAGTCAAAGTGTTTAAGTGGAGCTGAAATCCTTTTCTAATTACAGCGATTCCCCGACAAAATATGTCCTCCCTCTGTCTGAGAAAAATCTCCGTGGAGATGGGAAGGGAAATGACCACAGCATGGAGCTCCCACAGAGAGCGAGAAAGAGCGCACACACACACACACACACACACACACACACACACAAACAAACACACACACACACACACGCATGATGGTGGACATCGCAATCCCTATACACATCACATCGCACATTTCTTTTTGTTGGCTTTCCAAAGATGGATATACTGTAGCTATAAAACACACACAAACCTCTGTTGTTCAAAGTCATGAGAGGAATACACAACAGAGACTGAGGTGGGCAGAGATCCTGGAACTGAAACAGCTCAAAGTGCACACACACACACACACACACAGACACACACAAGCTCATATCTTCAAAGTGACTTAAGCAGAACTACACACATGCACTGACGCCCACACTTTCATACACTCCATACACACATCCAAGCACATGCAACCACACACACGTACTCAAGGACATCCAGGCGTATAATTCATGTATGCCCACAAAGACACACACACACACACACACACACACACACACACACACACACACACACACACACACACACACACAAACACACTTGCAGCTACTTCAGCAGCTCTTCACATTCAGATTTCATTAGAGCTAAATTCCCACCTGGGAGAATCCAACAAGGTTTCCCTTCTCCCTCTCTCCACACTTTCTAGGTCACGACTGGTCGACTTCAGCCTTATCACATCCACTTCACAGACCCTTTGTGTTCTGGCTTATGTAAGAACGTGTAATCAGTTGGTTTCTTACTCGACGGTGTCTCTGGTAAACATGATTAGAGGCAGATGAGTTTATCTTACTGTAACTAAAGGCCTGGACGCCTCAAAGAAGCTTTTAATTTGAAGGCGATTTATTGTGAATATGGGCTGAGAGGTCAAAAGATCAAACCCCAAATCCAGTTTTAATTAGAAGATGTAGATCTTAGCTTTTGCATTCCCTTTGACCGTCACGTTTGTTGTACTCAAAGTGGTCAAAGTGTTGAATCTGTCGTTTTGCTTCAGGGCATCTCAGTGTCCATCAAACCTCTCTCCTATTCTCCAGTGAGGCAAACCCCACCCAACCGCTGCTTTCACGAGCCTAAAACAAACACCAACAACTACTAGAAGCTGCACACTTTTAACCCATCGTCTCCAATTCAACCATGCATAACAGGAGAGACCGTGCTTCTGTTTAACCCTGGCATTTTGATTCAACAATGTGTTTATGCTGCGTGCTGCAGAGTGGCGACTAACAAGTGCATGAGGAAGAAGACTGAGACAGTGAGAAAACAGGGTGAAATTCATCAGAATACAAATGCACAAATCAGTTTCCCACCACAGTGTGTGTTAAACAGCTGGAATTTCACATTTCAGTAAAAATGAATCATGGCTTTTCCTTTCCCATTTTTATAGAGGCTTTGATGTGTGTGTCTGCAGGTTTTTTCAGCAACCTCTGCCCGGACAGATCGGCCCGGGGCCAAGAAATAATTAATTTGGTGGTGATCTGAATCTGGGACTTCTGCCATCAGATAATTATTTCTTTGTTAGCCATAACTGAAGCTAACAGACATAGACACTTGATTTCAGATCCTGAGGGGGGCTGTCTGTCCTGTCAAGGATGACAGGGACAATGTCTTTGGGTGTGACGCTTAATTGCTAAATTGTTTCTAAGATATTGGCATAAGATTTTTATTTCCACTGGAAATAAATCTGACAGGCAATAAGATGGCCTTTCTGCAGCCTTGTTGATATACCAGGGTAACTCATATTTCAAAGGCGTCTTAAAGGATGATCTCAGTTCTTATTTTCATAGTTTTCTCCATTATTCCCATCAGTAGCAGTAACAGAGCACTCACCAAATTCCTTAGAAGTGGGAACACGTCTGCATCGCTAAGAAAAGTTCAGCGGGGCAAGGAACACAAAAAGTCAGGCATCCAGACAGGTTTTAAACAAACTCCCAGTTTAACCAAACTTTGGATAAAAAATTTGGGAGAGAAAACACAGGGGGATGGTAAAACTATAATCCTATAATCCAAACTGTCATTTGTAAACATCCACTACAGATTACAGACCAACTTCTCTGTTCAACTTTGACCCACTCTGCCGTCTGTAATTGTGTTTGCAGACAATTTTCCAGCTAATTAAGAGAATAACAGCAACATTTCAGTTCAGTTTTACTTACAAATAATGTGGTTTAGATAGTCTGGCTAAAGTATTAACTTGTTTACGACCCATCTGTTTGTCTGATTTATGTTTCTTATCCCGTCTGACTTTGTTGTAGCGATGTCACTGTGTTGATTACTTCACAATGTTATTGTAACTGGAAGAGGTGATGGATGAAACTATGAAATCAGACCCAAGTTAGAACGGAGTAGAATTTTTCCTGTAAGGTGTTGACAGCTGCTCTCAATGTAATCTATTTTAAATGCTGAATATTTAAAGGGGGGGCACTCCATTTTCAACATTTCTCCATGTTGAGTGTGTTAAAGAGACAAAGTGAGTACTTAAATCTTCTGGACAGACTTCATGGTCAGAGTAGAAAGTGAGGTGGGCTAAAGACGAGGCTTTCACAGCCCAACTTGACTGCTGGAGGAAGATGTGTTCAGTGCAGGTGATAACAGAGATGGAGGAAGTGGGTAGAGAGACAGAAAGGCAAGTTATCATTGTGTTCAACATATCGCATACAAGTGTGTGGGCAGTAACAGCACAGGAAAGGAATAAAAGAGAGAAATGAGAAGGTGCATGATTCCTGTCACCTGCATGTGTGTGTGTGTGTGAATGAGATGCAGATCAGGACAGATGTATGAGACAGTAAGAGCAGAAAAAAAAAGACTTGAACCTTTAAAAACAAAAAGCCTCTTACCAGAATGTGTGAACTGCAGTCTTGGTTGAGATGCTCTCCACGCCCCCGTTAGGGTAGCCCCGAGGTGGGCTAGCAGGACGGCTGTCACCGGCCAACACATCCTCCTCCTCACACACACAAACGCACGCTGAGTCCAAGTGTGAGCCCAATCTCACAAAGTCAGGCAACTAAGGAATGCCAACAAAGTGTCAAAATCTCAGTGTTGCATTCAGGTGAAGTGCTGAATCAAACACGCACTCACACACACAGGGACACACGCTCTTAGTCCGAAGTGTTGCAAAGTCCAAGTCACAGAGATGCTGAATCCAAACAGTCTCGAGTCATGCTTGAGTAAGTCCAGATCCTGAAAATAATTCACCGCTCCTAACAGCAGCACTCACACACACACACACTTTACCATCTGTGTGTTTGTGTGTTTATATTTTTTGAGTGTGTGTGTGGGCTTCAGAGATGGAGGGAAAATGTATTCCAAGAAAGAACTAAGTCGTCTCTCTGCTGCCTCCTCGCAGCTTGACAGCTCTCTTCTGTTCTGTCTCTCGTCCCAGCTCCTCTCTGCATGTGACTGCTCTCTCTCTCTTTCTCTCTCTCTCTCTCTCTCTCTGGGAGGCGGAGGGAGCAGGATCCCAGATCATTGTGGCCACCCTGCACACACACAAACGCAGGCACGCACGCCTATTCACTGCTCCGGGAAAACCTAGTTAAAGTGGAAATGAGAGAGACAAATCAGCTTTCATCTTTATTCCCATTTTTCTCACTCTCATTTTCTCAGTCTCTCACTTCCTCGCTTTCACTCTGTTTTTCTTTTGCACTTACCCTCCCACTTACTCCTCTCCTTCCCCCTACTTTCTTTATAAAATATAACACCTATCAGCACCAGTGATTACTCCAAGCTTTATAGAGGGCACACAAACAATGAAACAATAAACTAAGTGTATAGTAAAACATTTACATCACAATAACAAGAATAAAAATGAGAGAAAATTAACTAAACTTTATGAACAAAGATAAAAAAGCAACCATAAGAAAAGTATTCTGAACATGCAAACCTACTTACACAGATGCACATGTATTAGGATTGGACATATTTGCAGTTAAAATAAAATAATAAAAAAGGCTGTCAATGACAGTTGGTTTTGGGAAATACAAGCACTAAGTTTGTCAGACAGATTAAAGTTGAGTTGCCCAACAGCACATCCTTATTTTTACAGTAAAGGCCTTAACACACTTTTTTTCTTGTGATTAATTCACACGTCAGTTATTTTTCAGACTGTCGTTTCTGTCGTGAGTACTTTCACACAGGACATGAATATTACAGAGAGAAAAAGTGATGCAACATTTTTTGAAATTAGGTTGATTTTTCTGAGCTTTGACACTGACAATGGCAGACCTGTTGCAACTGTCGTCAATTTGCATTGCTGGCAATGTTAGCACGCATACACACTGGCGCTATTTGGTTCGCTTTAAATGAACCCTGGTCCACTTCAACAGATAGTTTGGTTCATTTGGAGTGGTGTGAACGCTCATTCAAACTCTGGTGTGGACCGAATGAGCGAACCCTGGTCCGCTAGAAAACTAGGGGGTCTCGGTTCACTTGCAAGTGAACCCTGGTGCGATTCGCTTACAGTGGGCAATGCAAACAGACTATCCAGCGTATCAAAGAGAGCGCATCGCATTTTGGTGATTGGTGTTTTTGTGGTGACCAAGCCGGCTGAAGGGGATGGATTTCCGTTGTCAGGTCCTGAGCTGGGTTTTGTTCTTCCTCATGCTTTTTTTCTTCCTGGTCAGTGGTCATTTCGGGCAATAGCGCTCCCAAACGAGCGGCTGTTGTAACTGCGTGATGTTGTCCAGGCGGTTTGGTCCACTTTAAAAAGTGCAGTGTGAAATTAAACAGAACCAAATGAAGGTGGGAAATTTCTCGACATTCCCCACCCAATCGAACCAAGTTCCCCGGACTATCCTGGTGTGAATGCGCCCTTACACTGTATTCTATAACCCATCAGAATACGCAACACAGCCCCTTTATGTTAACCCTAATCACTCACCAACTCACAAAACACACTGATTTCTTAACAAGGTCTGGTGCTGGGTCACAGAATCTGACAGACCACACGTTACAGTGTTACATCGATATCAATAGCTTTGATGCTGGCAAGTATTTCGCATTGTTTGTGTCCTTTATTCGTCACACCCCCAGTGTGTGAAAACCTTTACTCTTGCCATGAGAAAACGAACATGCTCCTGTCTCAGGACCTCAGGCTGTTTGCAGGTTGATAAGGGGAGACTGACAAAAGATATTATCTGAGGCCAAGCTATAAAGTGCATTAAAAGTACACACTGTAAAATAATGGGTCAATTTTAACCCAAATTGAGTCAATCATGGTTACCAGTCTAGCACTGACCCAGTACTGGGGAAAGTTTAACCAGTGCCAATAAGCAGAAAAACCACTGGGGAACAAATCACACCAAATAAATGGGTTATTTTGACCCACTTTAGTGTTATTAATTTCTATTGGGTTATTGAGCCATACACATATGAGGTTGTTTTGACCCAGTAACAATGACATATTTACATTTCTACTGGGTCATAAAGTAAACCCAAAAACTGTGGTAACTTTTATCCAGTGTATACTGTTTCTAATCTTCATATTGGGTCATCAATTAAACCAAAAAAGTGTCATATTTTGAACCAGGTTTGTAGTTATTTTTGTGCTCATAATGAGTACGATCATAAAGTCAATTCTAAAACAAACCGTCTCCTTCACTTTCTCTGTCCCAAAGTCTCTTCTCGAGTCTCTTTCCTCTTTCTCATTATTTTCTCGGTTTCCACTCCCAACCCAAATGCAATCATTAAAGCCTGTGCTTTCGTTCTTGCTCAGTTATTTTCATTAGATAGTGGCTCACTGGGGTACGGCAGCACAGGCTGATTTTTTCACCAGCTTCAAGTTCAATCACAGGCTAACGGGGACAATTTATTCGTTCTCTGGGATAAATAATGAATTTAGGTTGTGTGCAAATGAACACGTATATTCTCTCTCCAAGGATTTCTGATTTGTAAATGATTTATTCTCCACACTTGTTTGCTATTGTGTAATTAGTAGAGTTTTTTAAATATGACCCAGCAGTTTATAATTATATGATTAGAAGTGCTGTAACCTGATGTTTACACAACCTCTTACTGCTTTTAATTGGATGAGGGCAAATCTAGTGAAACCCGCTCGTTAATTAAGTTACCTAATTATTGAACAGAAGGAGAGGAAGAAGTCGCCTCGTGGTTATACAGACTGACTAACCCTCTTCCCATGATGGCACGGTGCCCAACTGGAGTGACCTTGAGCGAGATTCTAATGAAACTTCATGTTTTAATAATTAACATTAAATGTTTCTGTTGTTCACAAGTGCTCATCTGTAGCTCAGAACAACTCCATCTTCACCTGAAGATCAAATTTGTTTGTTTCATGAATGAATCATTATTAGTAGTGAAATTACTCTTAACTGCTTACCTGTCATTGCCGTGGTGTCTCTATTGTGGCCCTCCAGATCTCAGGATCACCTGCCAATCAAACAGCGTGGATAGTACTGTGACTTTGTTCATCTTAATTTTCTGTAGAAGATGTTGCTTTGGGTTTTCTTTGTTAATTTAATCACTGTCAGTGCCAACAACCAAGGCCAGCTCTTTTATACGTCTTAGACAAACTGGTGACAAAATTCACCAATCATGTGCAACAGATTATTTTTAACAGAAAGACCTACAAGATACTTTTTGTTTAAAACTGTAAATGTGACCATTTTAATGGGCTAAACTACAACTGGGAAATACATTGTTATTATATTGATGTCGTGATGGGACTAGATATTATCTTGGATATCGTAATATAATGTGTTCCTGGTTTTAAAGGCTGTATTACAGTAACATAATGTAATTGTCTCAACTTTCCAGACTGTTGTAGCTGTTCTATTATTTGCCTTTACCCACTTAGTCATGATTTCCATATTACTAATGATTATTCATCAAAAAAATCAACAGTCAACCCAACAATACTGTTGCAATATCGATAAGTTACAAAATGCAGACTGCTCTGAGGCAGTACTCTGAGGGTGTGTTGCTCTTTCCCCTCAAAAAGATCCATTAAATTCAGTATAAAGGAACAAGAAATATTCAAGGTCTTTAATGTTCATCTTTGCTTTTCTGTTGAGATCCTGCAAACTGGGAAAACCTGACTAGTAGAAGGTTAAAAGTGCAAAAGTTAGGTTTGACATTTTGGCATTTTGCAATAACCGCAATAGCAAAGCAGGAAACGGCGGATGCTGAAGTCATCATTTGACCATGTGAGTCAATAAGTCACCAATTACTGACTCTTGTTGGGTGTTTTGAAATCATGTCACTGCTAGTATCAAGAAAAGATCACCTCTCAACAGTGCTACCTCAGATGCAGATTCTTCTTGGGCAGTTTGATCTACGACCAACACCACAAAAGGGGTCCTTCATGTGCATCACATCCCTGAGGAGAAGAGATGGAAAAGACAAACATGAAGCACAGTGTTGTCACTTTAAAACTCCAAATGTCTCTTTAACCTCTCTCTCTTAGTCTTAAAACTGACTTACAAGAACCTCCTAAACTCTGGGGTAATGAAGGCAGGATAATTAAAAGCTCTTCACCAATCTCACCTGATCAGTCAGCTTGTTAATTACAACTAATGACCTCCCAGCTAGCCTGAACAAAAAGCCTCTGATTTCTCTCTGACAAGTGACGTCAATTAGTCAATTAGTGTGTGAGCTCCGGCTGCTGGGATCATTACTGGTCTCAGATGCTACCGCTGCTATTCTCTACAAACCACACACACACACATCCATTTACTCATGCACATTCCCTGTGTTTTGTGGGTTGAGTGAAAATGCATCATTTAATGAGCGCTCATTGTCTTCTTGTTGTTGGGTTTGTTTAGTTTCATGAGGTCTGCGCCCCCTTTTGAGGCTGATATGAACCCTAATGCCACTAATTCACAGTGTGTATGATAATCATGGTTGATGTAGGTATTATGAAGACAAAACAAACATAAAGTCAGCTGTTTCTTGAAGCATAGGTTAAACTAGAGGAGGTGCAGGCAGGGAGAAATAATTATTTCTTTCATTAATGCTAAGTTTTTCTAACATTTTACATCAAATGACACAGGTTTTGTGTTATTAGAGATGAGTGATGGCAACTTTTAGTCCCCTTTAAGTGATATTTGCTCTAAAACATCCTTATCCTGGTTAATAAATAGTTAACTAGCTGCCACAATAGCAGTTTGCAGCACATAAATAACAGTCCTTTCAAAAAAATATAGTAATATGGTAGACCTTTGTTAGGCTAATACTGTAGCTGTTAGCTAGTAGCTAGTTTCAGTTATTTTAGCAGGTTAATCATGATAATTTCAATGTCAAAGTGAGACAAGCGCACAGAGACAAAGATTTTTGTTGGCAAAAAACAGCCACAAATAAGTCCAACATAACAACCAGACCCTTACCTAAATGTGGCTACAGTCCGTGACCTCTATGTCAACTAAATAACTGTCAGGTGGACACATTCCGTTACACAGGTGAGACTGTGCTGCCATCTTACGTCTCTTCCCGCTGCCTACTTGATTGAGATCTCGCCTCGGAATCTCGCGATAATCTTCGGGAGCATAAACTTCCAGTCATACTTGGTTCGTATATAAAATAAGGATGTGAATTTGTCCTTTTTGCTTAAGATTGGAGTCTTTCTTCTTGCCCAAAGTGAGCAAAATATTTTAGGATAACAAAACTCTGTGTCTAAAAGTGGTGCAGCGTCAAATTAGAGGAGAAGCAACCGTTAAAACTCTAACTGACTAGTACACTTAGGGTGTAATGACAGCACTACACCACTAGAGGCCAGTGTTAGATACTGTAAGTTCAGTGTACTGTTCCCTTTGACTGTAGGAGAGGAAGACATAAAGGCTGTATCAGATATATTCAACACATTTCAAATAAATAAATAGCTGTTGAATGTTTGAATGGCTTTTACCTGTCTTGGTAGGATTTATTTTTCTTTTTTTAAATACTAAAATACTAATATTGATCTAAATCTCAATGCTGCTGCTCAGCCTGCGGTGTCTTTCAGTAACATAACCAGGCCTGTTGAAAAGACACTTTAGATATCAGCCTCTCTTGAATTAATTCTAGGTCCTAATTTATTCTACCAGCCTGCTGTGAACCACATGAGCCAAAACTGAGATTTGGGTGGTGGGGAACACACAGATGCCACATTTTTAGGCCTATACACTCTTATCATCTTCTAATTATACATACTGTGTCATATTTTTGCCTAAAAAATGTAACATTGAATACGCAAAAATTGCCAGTGCACCAGCACACAGATGATTTTCCATTACCATCAGCCCTTTGTGGTTTCAGAAATGATCTCTGATGACAAATCACCTTAATCCACCCACTCCAACTAATGTGTTTATGCAGCTCAGTAGTGAGACTATTGCAGGTGATTCTTATTTTCTGACAGGGCTGTGTTTTCAATCTCCAGTGTGAGCAGAGAACAAGAGAAGAACACACAGCCTTTATATTCTGTAATATCACTGCTGTAAAAAAGCTGTGATATTTGACTTCAGTATATTTTTAATACTGGCCAATCAGGTTTAATCCAAGAGAGCCGTTTGTCTTTAAGGTCTTTAGCAGCTGTGATGGAGTTTATGACAGGGTGGAGTGTGTGTTTTGGAGGGAGTGGGTCTGACCGTCCTGCGCGCTCCCGTTATGATGTGTTGGAACCTTTTGTGTGGGGGCGCGGCTGTCGGGAGCGCGCGTTGGTGCCAAACGGTAGCCAGTTGTGAACCTACAGTGAAGTGTGAACACTAGCACAAACCTCAGTGAGCCTGGTAAGTGCAATAACAGGTGATTTTTGCAGTCGATTGTGAGAAATATGAGCCAATGTTTTTAAGTTTTGTTTGTTTATTTTTCCTGAGTAAGATGTGTCACGGAGACTACAAACTCTTGTCCCACCAGAGGAACAGGACACATGGGTCACTGGGCGGTGTGTTTCGGTGTGGACAGTCTAAAAATAAAACTTCGAGAAACAACTGAATAGGTGGGTGTACGGATGACTCACGGTCATGGGGCAATCCTTGTCACAGCCTTACTCCAAAGTCATAACAAAAAAACACACCTCAGACAGAGCAGCCAGTCCGACCAGTCCAAAGTCATTACCAAAGATCGTCTATTTTAATGCTGGATAACAAGGATCACTGTCAATGCAGCAGCAGCATGCACAAGCACAACAGATCTGTGGGCTCTCAGACTCTCTCTGAAATCAGCTGGACATTGCTGGGTCAACAGGTTAACACTCAGTGAGGTTGAACCCTACATGAAATGAGATTTCTTCATGACAGGAAGTGATGTTTTTAGCCCAGCCTATATTGAAACAAATGGAATGTATTCTGAGAGAATGCACCTCAAAGGCAAGTAGTAGACATTAGGAGATACACTTAGCATCATCTTATATTAGTGTTGATATCAGATTAGATAAGATAAGATCAACTTTATCGTCCCAAATGGAAAATTTGTTTTGGGCACATAGTGCGACATAGCTGCATGGCAGATGCAAACATCATATACAAACAGGACACACAGTAGACACCATGTAGTGCAGCAAGACACAGATTTGAAGAACATAATTGTATAATCAGGACTACTGGATTAAATTAATACATCAAATTTATCATAATAGAGAGAATAAAAGCTCCTTTAGGTTGCACTAGCCCAGGAGATAATCATATCTGTGATGGTGATAGTGCATGATGCATTTCTGTGAAACTAAAAACCCCAAACACACAGTTTTGTCCTTTAAACCCAGGCCAAATATAGCCACATTTCCAGAAGCCTCTGGACTTGTCACCCGCCATGACACACTCAGCCTTGTGCTGCAGACTTCAAAGGGGAGAGATCTGAAAAAGGGACCAGGCGAGCTTTGAAACACAGACACCCGGAGGGAACGACCACAGCTTGGCTTTGGCAGAATGTGGCATTTGGTGTGTTGAATGCCAACAAAACAGCTGTGTGCCACTTTTTACTCACAGGAGCATGTTCATCACTCTTAATATCACCAGAAAGCCTTAATGCCACGGTTTTGCTTGTTTAAATGAAACCCTGTGAGAGAAAATCAATTGTCTTGTGGAGAAATTAGCTTGAGGATTCTGTCTCTCTATAATAACAGGTTTACGGGATCTTGGAAAAGCAGTAGAGTGAGACGTCTTTCCTATTTTCCTCTCTGGCTCTGTGTCTGTTTCACTGCAGATGATTGGCTCCTGTGTGACCCGCCCCCTCTCTCCTCTCGCTCCCTCCCATTGGACGCCCCCCTTCTTCTTCCTGTCATCCCATTGGACGAGCTAGCCGGGCGATGAGCTCATATTGGTTAAATATAGTTGGGCTCGCGAGGGGCTAAAAATAGAGCGGTATATAAAGCCGGCCGTTGAGCAGTGCTGCGCGCTACTCCTCTCCGGCCGGCAGCCGGAGGAGCGAGCGAGGAGGAGAGGAGACGAGGAGAGGAAGAAACAGGGAGCAGCGTCGTCGCCCTCAGCTGCTTCCCTCCAGCTCATTCCTCCACAAGTGTTGCACCAGAGGCAGCGGTGTGTCTTACACGATGCCCGGCCACCAGTTTAGGGTGGAGTAGGCAGTGACGAACTTCCTTCCTTCCCCTTTGACTCTGGTTTCGCTGTGAATGTGTCTCCAGAGAGCCTCAGTCTTTTTCCCCCTCAGCAGAGCAGAGAGCAGACGCTGTTAATAAGTAATGAATAATACTACAGCTGTGATTGAGGTGAACCACTGTGGTCCCAACAAGTTGCCTCTTGTGTTACAGTCTCATATTCAGACCCCAGTGTTGTGTTTGTGTGTCCAACATGTCTGCACACAGTGTTGCAGTCTTTGTGCCATTGACTGTACAAACTGGTGTGTAGCATCTGTTCATGACGTGTTATGACACCATTTGGGTGTAGCCCTGTCAGAGTGCAGCAACGTGGAGAACAGCAGTTTCAGCTGCTCCTCAAGTGGCTGATGAAAACACTGAAACACCCAGCACCAGTAGAGGAATGTAACTGGAGTAGCTGCATTACTCAAATGCTGCGTTTAAGTACACATTTTGATGCGCTTGAACGTCACCTTTTTTCTATTGTGTGCAGCTTTTTACTTCTACTTCACGCCATCTTAAAGGCCCACTTTACTTTTTAGTCCACTACATTTATCTGGCAACAAATTTTCATACCATTCCTGTCCACTTTTCCATACCATGTCTATTCAACATTTTTCCTTTATAGGATGAGAATATTCTACTTCTTAACCCAAGTAAACCATAAAAAAAGCTTGAAAATGCTTTGTTAAAACATGATGCACTGTGGCACATTAAACTACATTATACTAAGCACAACCTTAAAGGTCCAGGGTGTAGGAGTGAGGGGCAGCTATCGGCAGAAATATTCAAATATTCATATTCGACATAGTGTTTTCATCCGTTTATAATGACCTGACAATAAGAATCCTGATTTTTTCGCTGCCTCGGAATAAGCTGTTTACACTCACCGGCCACTTTATTAGGTACACCTGTTGCTGCTTGCTAACACATATAATTTATCAGCCAATCACGTGGCAGCAACTCAATGCATTTAGCATGTAGACATGGTCAAGACGACCTGCTGAAGTTCAAACTGAGCATCAGAATGAGGAAGAAAGGTGATTTAAGTGACTTTGAACGTGGCATGGTTGTTGGTGCCAGAAACTGCTGATCTACTGGGATTTTCACACACAACCATCTCTCGAGTTTACAGAGGATGGTCTGAAAAACAGGAAGTAACTAGTAAGTGACAGTTCTCTGGGGTTGATGCCAGAGGTCAGAGGAGAATGGTCAGACTGGTTCAAGATGACAGAAAGGCAACAGTAACTCAAATAACCACTGGTGACAACCAAGGTCTGCAGAAGACCATCTCTGAACCAACAACACCTTGGACCTTGAAGCAGATGGGCTACAGCAGCAGAAGACCACACCAGGTGCCACTCCTGTCAGCTAACAACAGGAAACTGAGGCTACAGTTCACACAGGCTCACCAAAACTGGACAATAGAAGATTGGAGAAACGTTGCCTGGTCTGATGAGTCTGGATTTCTGCTGCCACATTCAGATGGTAGGGTCAGAATTTGGCGTCATGGATCCACCCTGCCTTGTATCAACAGTTCAGGCTGGTGGTGGTGGTGTAATGGTGTGGGGGAGATTTTCTTAGTACCAACTGAGCATGGTTTAAACACCACAGCCTACCTGAGTGTTGTTGCTGACCGTGTCCATCCCTTTATGACCACAGTGTACCCATCTTCTGATGGCTACTTCCAGCAGGATAACGCACCATGTCACAAAGCTCAGATCATCTCAAACTGGTTTCTTGAACATGACAATGAGTTCACTGTACTCCAATGGCCTCCACAGTCACCAGATCTCAGTCCAATAGAGCACCTTTGGGATGTGGTGGAACAGGAGATTTGCATCATGCATGTTTCCGGCACAGAGCTTTTATTTTGAAGTGGTGTTTCCTGCTGTAGAGTGAGTGACTAACAGCTTATTGAAAGAGACAACAAACTAGCTCCACAACATGGCCAAACCGAAGTATGATGATGACTGTATTAAACTGTGTGGACCTTGAACTAATGACTAAGAAGAAATTTCGACCCGGTGGCTGGAACAGTTAAGAACCACTGCACTAAAGGCTTCCGCCAGAAGAGCAGCTAACTTCTGGTTTAGCACTCTGCTAACTTGACAAAATCATTTGGTCGCACAGCTCCTCTGGACTCTCCAAATGTTATCAGACAGAATGGATCACAGTCTTTCAGTAAGTTGAGTCATTTCACAGGGCTTGTGATGCTCAAAAAAACGTAGCCACTGATTCACAGACGACTCATTCATCATGTAAGTTCACGGGAAAGATTCATTTTGGGCCCAATGGCATTGAGTCATGTACTCGGAAGGCGTCATTCCACCGTTTTGCCACTATAAAAATTAGCTTCAAAGCCCTGCACACTTCCTGTGGACCTGGGGTCTCATTTATAAACAGTGCGTAGCATCCATAAATGTACTTAAGAAGAAAAGCCATAAATGACCAAAAACTTTTAAACAATCTCTACAATCAGGCTTCCACCTCAACGTCTGCGTCACCAGTTTCCTGTCTCCAACATGTCTGGTCGTGTTGGGTCAAAGTTTCTCCCATCCAGTCTGTTTTTATAGATCAAAACTTTTTGGCATACGCCTCTTTCAGGCCTCCTTATGTGCGTATGCAGTGTTTATAAATGAGACCTTTGGTTCTCTCCCACAGAGTCCGCCATGTTGTTTCTACAGGAGCCTAGAATGTACAAATCAGACACTGCTCTGGATAGGGCCATTCGTGTTTCCGTGTAGTTCTCCGACATACGTGGCACATGGGAGAAGTTATAGATGCAACCTTGCTGCTTGATGCCACTGCATCTGTGGCACTAAAATACCTCACAGCAAGAGGGTTCTGGTTCGAACACAGTGAGGGTGGGGTCTGAATCTTGGGCTGGGACAGTTTACATGTTCTCCCCATGTCAGCATGGGTTTTTTTCTGGGTACTCCGGCTTCCTCCCACAGTCCAAAGACATGCAGGTTAACTGGTGACTCTAAATTGTCCGTAGGTGTGAATGTGAGTGTGAATGGTTGTCTGTCTCTATGTGTCAGCCCTGTGATAGTCTGGTGACCTGTCCAGGGTGTACTTATAGTGGAGTATTTTCATAACATGGCTACTCTGACTCCAGTAAAGGACCTATATTCTTCTCCCACCGTTCTTGCTGTCATCTCTTTGTCTTTACTTAAGAAGAAAAATATACTGGAATGTGGAAGTTGCTTTCCCATGGTCTGTCACCGGGGGAAAACGTGACCAATGTCCTGTTTTGGCTGTAAAACAATACAGCTGATTTCCCTCTGTATCCACCTGAGGGTTAACGACTTACAGTGAAAAGCAGCGCTGACGGTGTTCTGGCTGACGGTGTAGTGTTTTACAGTGCGGGTACAAAGTGCTCTCTTCTCATTCGCAGGGAGTCATTCTCACTCAGAGAGGCACAAACCGACTTCTCGTTTCCTCTCACATCCACCCACTACGCCTCTTGTGATCCATCACTGAAGGCCTACTCCTACTATATATCCCCCTGTTTTCTATACCTGTTTATCCTCCTCCTAATATACCACACAAGTCTCCTGTATAACCAGAGGCCACTCTGGGCACCTTCCTTATGTAATGGAGTGGAAACTACAGCTTGACCTGTGATCTGAATGGTATGCAATGGAAGGAATAACAGCAGGAAGGCCAGGAATGTAGGAAACAAAGCTTCTTAGTCGTCCAGACACATCTCACAGACCTCGTCCTTGCATCTTATACTTGGACTACTGCTCCAAAGTTTCAGTTTTAAATGGCTCCCCTATAGCTGATGCTTGCACAGGGACAATGAAGGAGACGTCTTTTTTGAAACCCCTGTGCCTTGAGGTTTGGTTATGTCCAATACCAATCAAATTTCAGTGTTCACATTCAAGAAGCTCAAACAGAATCAGATGCAGAGAGACTTTAGCCACCATTTTGTCCACATCAGCTGTATAAATGTGATCTGTGCTGCACGTGAGGCTAAATATACGTCTCTATATGAGAAGGTTGCTGTAGGTGCGTGCACCTTGCGAGCGCCGTCCTGCTCATCCGTCCATTTTATTCCTGGATTTCCACTCCTCCGCGCTGCCTTACACAACTGCTGTGTTTTATTGTTGGTCACAGAGCAGTTCCACACTCTCCGCACACGCTCGCAGCTCCTCAGTATTACTCCACAACATCCAGCATCATCCCACACAGGCTGAAACCGCCTCACCTCAGCATCCCACACACTCGGTTCTCTCTGCAGCGCGGGCCTCAGAGTGAGGCTGCTGGCTCATGTACGAGTGGTGTCACTTTCTGCTCTTCAACCAGCAGTGACTTTAATGCCCTAAAACGGAGACTACGGAAACTGCAGTGACAGGAATACACACTGAATTTCCATTAATTTCTGGCGAGGTAATTTTAATTTTGTGATGAGACGAGTGCAGTGTTTATTTGTGGCGCACTTTAACACAGAGGAGGAGCTCCACACTCACAGAGCAGTCGTATTAATAGAAGCGTGTTGGTGTGAGGCTTTGATAGTTAGCTGAAATCTTAAAAACTCAGAGCTCAGATGACATTGACGGTGTCATTGTGCTCGCTGTCCCTGGTTTATGATCAGATCAGGCTTCGCATGAGCGTTTCACACAATCAGATTGAGCTGCTGTGGGATTTTATTGTTGCACTGATCTGTGGCTCTGCACCAGAAAAATTTAAATCCCACTACTGCATCACTGCTAAACTATCATCTTTATTTACTGCTATATAGTTTCCAACAGAACTCATGATCACAAATGTCTTGAAATGTAACTGTGGTCTGATGAGTCTGGATTTCTGCTGCGACATTCAGATGGTAGGGTCAGAATTTGGTGTAAACAACATGAAAGCATGGATCCATCCTGCCTTGTATCAACGGTTCAGGCTGCTGCTGCTGGTGTAATAGTGTGGGGGAGATTTTCTTAGTACCAACTGAGCATGGTTTAAACACCACAGCCTGCCTGAGTGTTGTTGCTGACCGTGTCCATCCCTTTATGACCACAGTGTACCCATCTTCTGATGGCTACTTCCAGCAGGATAACGCTCCATGTCACAAAGCTCAAATCATCTCAAACTGGTTTCTTGAACATGACGAGTTCACTGTACTCCAATGACCTCCACAGTCACCAGATCTCAGTCCAATAGAGCACCTTCGGGATGTGGTGGAACGGGAGATTCACATCGTGGATGTGCAGCAGCTGTGTGATGTCATCATGTCAATATGGACAAAAATCTCTGAGGTCCAACCTGCTACTAGCAAGGTGTACCTCATAAAGTGGCCCATTATATGCACCTGCTTTAGGCTTCAAATCCCACCAAGTAAAAATCTCACACTCACTGATAATTTCAAGTGTCAAACATGGCAGGTTTTTAACCCTTTGAAACCTGAAGACATTGGCTTGGTTTCTTTCAAAACGTGAAGATTGTAACGAGCAACAAAAGAAGAAATGAACCAAAAAATTAGCAAGAAATTGGTAAAAAGAGAAAGTTAAAAACAAGAAGATTTATGAAAAAAAAGTTAAAAACCATCCAACAAGTGCTTAAAAATTCTAACAATTAATTTAACAATTAAATATATTTTTAAATATGTAATAAAATAAAAAAAAAAATAAAAATTCTTGTTTCCAATGTGTGGGACATTTCTTACCAACTTGCTTGTTGTCTTTCATCCTGTATTTTTTTTTTTTTTTTTTTAAATTCTTTTTAAGAAATCACACCAATTTGCTTGGGCTTCAATATTTCAATACTTGTGAAAGGCATCTAAGTGCAGCACAAAAAAAGTAAAGTTGCTCCAGGTCTTTAAGGGTTAAAGTGATCAGACTTTAAGCGTGCTTCACTAACAAGACGAACATTAACAGTATGTAACTTCAATCGAGATCATGACTGGGAGTTCATCCAAATTCTCTCTGATAAGATCATCCCACATGTGAACATCATGACTTTAATTAATATTCTTAATGGTGAGCACTATCTTGGGTCAAATTTGAAGTATTTAACTTGTGGTTTAGAAAGTGATGTGGTCGGCACTCCTCTTCCTCTCAACTGTTTATAACGTAATTCTTCATGTTGTAATGTATCCATCTGTGTGACATGTTTAGTCCGGAGACACAAATAAACCCACCAGTTGATAAAAGACAAATCCATCCCTCCATTCATACTTCATGTGTATTGATTGAGCTTAAGAGCTCTTCACGTCCCCCCCGAGACCACAATGAATAGAAGCTGGGTGTTATAGAAAGTAATTTATTACACAAACCAAAGCTAGTTTACAAATACAGTTTCCAGTCCTGTGCGTGTGTATAGTCTAGTATGAACAAACCCACATTTTATATTTACAGACTTTGCATACAGCTTTGTTTTCCTGTTCCTTTGTTTACGTCACTGCTTCAGCATCCAAAATTAGGATTCTTAAAATACAATAAAAAGTAGAAATAAAATCGATTTGTACATATTAAGGAGACTCACGATGTTTTTTCCTTTTGTCTTTTTTTCAGCCAAGTTTGTGCTCAAAAACAAAGAACAGAAAAAGAGCCGGCGATGCTCTAGACAGGCAGCCGAGAGGCCAGCCTTTCTCCTGACTGCCTAACAACAGCATTTGGCAGGGATGATTGACGGGTTGTTACAACCAGTTGTAAATCATCAGAAAAATTCAGGTAAAGCACAAAAAGAAGAATAAACTAAAGCGACGACACATAAGCAGTCCCATAGTCTTCCACCTCCTATTTTAAATACTGATAGACAACATATTTAGGATTTTTTTTTTAAGCAGGAAATAAAGTATAAAAACAACACAAGACCAAGTTTCTGGAACAGACTCCTCCCTGTAGGCCAGGAAGAAGAACAGGAGGGTTCAACACTGTCGAGAGATCCTGAATCTGCCGGTAGATTGCACAGAAGAGTCAGGGAAGGCTGGTGGCTGATAAATCCTGAATATGACTGGCCTCTCGTAAAATTTTTTAGAGTGGAAAGACCTTAAAAAATACCCTAAAATGAAACATTCCCAACACACAGCAGGTGGGTAGTTCTCACTCTGCTAGGTAATGATGTAGATTATATGTCCAGCTGCCCAGCCTGACACTTCTGTCACGTCCACGCACAGTATTCTGGATAAAAAGGTCATGTTGCATGTGTCATGTTTGTCTTTAAACTGTTAAAGCAGGTGGCAGGTACCAACAGTTAACCAGTAAAAGGCAGACATGTATATGATGGACATCCCAGGCACCTTTTTTTGTAACCTCAAACATGAACTAGCTCTGGTTATTGTACATTTGACCTTTATACATGCCTACACAAACAAAACTAATAGTCGTTCATCCCAAATAAGGAGATCAGTGGTGTGCATGTAAACACGATACTCTCCTCTCCTTGTTCTTTGTCCTGGTCTGAAACCAGCGGAAGATGAGCACCAGCAGTCAGCTATGTGGAACAGGAAGGGATGGGAGCTGAGCCATGGCGGAGTTTGCTCAGGTTGTAGGGCAGGAAGCTACCTTTGTCATCCAGTGGGGCCACCATTCACCTGCCACTTCCACTGATTCAGTCCCAGCAACGGGTAATGTTTCAGAATGTTCACGCCTTAAAGTAGACGAACCAGCCTCGGTAAAGATTCACCAGCGTGTGGGTGCTTTTAACGTCCAGCCCTGACACTGAGGGGTCACAATGCTGCTCCTCACGCCACAACACTGCTATGGTAAGATGTCTAATATTCAAAGCAGCAACTGGAATACAGGTAGTGATGAGAGCCACTTTGAATTACAGATCAGATGGCAGCGCTTTTTTAAAATTCAGGTGGCTGTGACAGATCATCTCCGTAAGAGTACGGGTCAGTGTGTTTGTCTGTGAGCGCAGGATTAGCCACACCGGGAGACTAAATGGCACTGAGCTGGACATGTGAGCGTGTAGCTCCACGCCGCTCTGATAATACGACACATAAGACCCAAGCACCTGACAGCACGTGACCGCCTGTTCAACACCGTGGATGCAACAACACAATCGGGACAAACTTTCTAAATGCCTTATTTTACAATAGGAATATATCTTTTTGCTCAAACTGCAAGCTAATCAACCTCAAACCAGTTTAAAGCACCACTCTGAGCACTTTATAAATACAGTTAACTGGTGATGTGTCTGCTAACGGGGCTGTTTATATATGATGTAACAAGTAGGCTATGAAAACTGCAAGGCTCGCCCTAGTTTGGTGTAGGCAGTCTTGTCATGGTCCAACTCCACATCGCCCTAGCCCTACTTCCAGGTATGAACCCCCCCACTGGTGGCCGTTCACAGTGGTTCTCATTTACTGTGCTGTCTGTTTGCCCCCATCCGTCTGTCAAGTCATCCAGGCAGCCCATAATTCACCTGCAGCTTCATTAGTTTAACCAAAAGGACCAGGATCTCCTAGTGATCTTCATCAGTGTAAGTGGCTCGTTGAACAGACTAAATGTACCAGCGTTCGGCTGGTGGCTGGTGTAAATTTCCCAACTTGATGGTAAACAGGTAAAGAGCCCAATGGTTTACAGCGGTAGTCATCCACCCCGATCCCATCCCCCCCCAAATCCATCCACCCACCAGTCCCTCTCCAAAGCTTCCCAAACCAAAGTCCCAGGATAAGTTCAGTCCAACAAACAGCCATTTTACAGCGGTAGTCATTTACTGCACTCTTTTCGTCCCCTCCCTCCCTCTCCCGTCTAGTAATCCCTCCGTCCCTCCCGAGCCCTAGCCCCTGGGTACAGTAGCCCAAGGTGAAAACAGTCCAAATATGTCGGCCAGTTTACAGCACTACACATTTATTGCTCTTCTTTCCGCGGCGGGCCTGCAGTGCTGCCCTGGTGGCCATCTCGAACACCTCCCGCACACCGTCCTTGGTCTTAGCAGAGCACTCCATGTAACCGGATGCTGCAATGCGGCCAGACATTTCCCGGCCGTCCTCTTGCTTCACTGGCTCCTATTGGGTGGAGAGAAAACCAAGAATTTGGGTTAGGGACACATTCATTTTACTTCGAATATTTCCACAACTAACTGGTAAAGCTGATTACTTGTATAAATCATCCGCTCTTGAGAAATGGGACAAATTATGTCCAACCAAAAAACAAAAAAAACCCTTAAATTATGAACTTATCAACACACTAATTCCATTTCTGGGGTAAAACATTATTTTTTTTTAAGGATTTATATATTTTTTTTAATGAAATTTTTTAACCTGCTTAATTTTTTCAACCTCAAAACTTGCCCTGTACCAGAAAACAGCCTTGTCCCAGACAATAATTCACACTTTCATACAATAAAAACTATGCTAAAAACCTTCAAAATGTAAACACTAACAGCATGCACTGATAACACTGGTTTTAAAATTTACTGTTACACTCATCTTTGTTTTAAAATATGTTGGCCCTTTAAAGCTGTAGCCCATATTTTTGTCAACTCTGTCAGATTTCTACAAAAAATTTATTCAATCAGGCATAAAGGGGGTAAGTTATATCCCAAGGACTCCTGTATCACTTCCTGGTTTCCAAGAAGGCAGGAACGCTGCTCAAGCACTGGAGAGCTTTTTATTTTTTGATAGTTTTTATTAAATAATATTGCTATTGGGTGTGTCTCAACCATAACATGTCAACTCTGAAGCCATACTAAATAAAGTTTCAAAATTAGTATTTTGAATAGCATGAAGAGAACTCATCATGTTTGCTATTCAAGACAAAATTAAATCACTGGGAGGCTGGCCTGTTACAAGGTTTAATAGTCAAGACTTTGATCTTTTAAAATATGATTTCCCAGCCTAATTGAGTATAAAAAAAATCAATTTTCCCAAGGATAGTTTTTGTCCAATTTTCGAGACAGAGTGAAATACCTGAACCTAAACTGTGCTCTTTACTTATTTCGCTAAATGCCCTGTACTTAAGTCATCAATTATGGATACACTCAGGGCTCATACACCTTCGTAAACATCAAATTCAAGTACTTCACAAAGACTTTCCAGGCCCAATTTCCTCAAATTCAAAGAAACAACATGGCGTAGTTTGAGACACATATTCATACAATTCAAGGCCAATTACTTTTACAATGCTGAGATTTTTATAATGACAACTAGTAGGCTTTACAGAAGCGGACAGACAATTTAAGACACGGAGCGGCTTCAATGTATGAACACCTCTCAATGGCGCATTGATGGCAGAGTAAGCAGACAATATAAAAAAACACCTTCAATTCATATTCTGAGCACCTTCAATGCTTTGTCTTTTTTCTAAAACAAACAAAAAACAAAATTCAACTTTCAATGATTTCAAGGACCTGTGTGAACACTGTTTACTCTTGTCAAGCAGAGTGAGAACTATGTCTAAGCCAAAAGGTTCAAAAGGCTTTTATTGTCAATTTGCTATATGTGCAGGACATACAGAGAATCGAAATGCTGTTTCCCTCCCACCTAGCATTAATGCCACACAATGTAAGAGCTAGAGAAGCTAAATCAGGATAATAATAATAATACAATAAAAAAACAATATATGAATAACAGACAAGACACTCAAGAAGATACTCTAAACCTATGTACAATCAAGGTGATCAAGGTGCATGTTAGAGCAGCCTATGGGATGTACGTGATGTACATGTAGTGCAAAATGCATGCATAAAATGCTAGATGGTAATACTATTATTAATGCCACCTTTGTACATGACTGTGACATGCATTGGCCTGTTTGGTTTTGATAAACACAGATACTGTGTAAATATAGAAACTGTGCGTTATGCATAAAATACACACTGAAGCCACTCTATTTTTTTTAGTTTGTTGACAAAAGTCACAGGATACCCCAAAAATTGAGCTAGACAAAATAATCATGAAGGTACCTGCTTCATCTTGGCCAGCTCTCGGCGTGTGTGCTCATCATTGCGCAGGTCTTTCTTGTTTCCTACCAGGATGATGGGAACGTTGGGACAGAAGTGTTTGACCTCTGGGGTCCACTTCTCTGGAATGTTTTCTGTGAAAGGAAAAGACCATTGAAGAACAAACAGATCAATAATCATTGGCCATTTTAATTTGTGAGGCAGGTCTGAGGTAATTTGGTTGGCAGAGGCTATTACAGCAGACGTGATGCCTTTTTACTATACATTAATTTTTCCAGTGGTGGGATAAACTTTCCATCAACGAGGGGCCCAAACAGCTCAATGCAGGAAAAAGGGACTGAATTATAAATCAAGTATTTACATATTTTCTGGTGCTGCGTGTACTGAACTAAGCCCATTCTTGTCCTGCGACCGTGGAAAGATGTCTCCTTTTGTGCCTCTCTGTGTATGTCTCATTTAAAAAACAGAAAATGCTAATAACTGCATAAGTAATCTCACAAACTCATAGGAAATGCTGGTGCCATTTCGTCTTGCTACAATGGAAAACCCACATTGAAAAGCTGACAATGGAAAGCTTGTATAAAAGCTATTTGGTGGTGCAGCAATTAGCCTTATCTTTAAATTAGTTAACAGAGTTAAATCACAGGATGCTAGCATTTTGATTAGACCAACATTTACAAAGTAATTTAATTTAAAATGTGAGTCACTGCAAAGATAAAGCTGCTTCTGAAGACGAGGGGAAAAAACACAAAGAAGAGCCTCCATATCTCAGCTGAGCATCAAGTGTTGAAAAAAATCTGTTTAACTTGGTCAGCAAAAACACTGCTTTAAACAGAGATGTAAAGTCTGAGGAATGGTAATGTAAAACAATTTGAAATTACAAGCTTGAGAACAATAAGCCTTTGTTTTATTACAATTTAACTTCCTCTCATTTAATCCTGTTTAATTCATGTCTGGCACTTTAATTATCTGCAGCTTTTATCAGCTTTTTTTTATGCAAATCCATTTCCATATGATCACAGAAGTGCTGCTCATAATCACTGTGACAGAAAAGGCATGACTTGTTGTTTTACAGCATGTGGCAGCACGCCACTGCATGACAAATGATTAGTCTCACTGTGTGTGTGTGTGTGTGTGTGCAAATGTAAGCAGTTCCTCTATGAGTGGTATTAAGAGTCACAACAGGATGAACACACACTCTACAGACCCCAGAAATAACTTCTTATGAAACGGAAAGATGGGGGTGTGCAGAGGAAAGACGGAGACGTGGTACTTAATGTCATGCATGAGTGTGTGTAGGTGTGTGTCTGTCCGTGGTTTGTACTCACCCAAGCTGTCGGGGCTGTCTATGGAGAAGCACATGAGGATGACGTCAGTGTCTGGATAAGAGAGAGGTCTCAGCCTGTCATAGTCCTCCTGACCTGCAGTATCCCACAGAGCCAACTCCACCTGACACACACACACAGAGGGTAGACAGAAGGACAAAGGAACATGGAGAAAAAGGGGAACGGGAGAGAGAAGAGGAGGAACAAAACAGAGGGAGAGACGTTAATACACCATGTCCATCTTAATCAGCACAACTTTCACACCGAAGACAGCAAATAAATGAGATAATAAACACGGGCCGTGGTGAACCTCATCCTGACAGATTTATTTTCTTATTCCACATCATTGTAGCAAAAGAACTATAATAATATAAAAGAAAGCAAATAATTAACTTTGTACATTTTAGATGGCGTACCTCTGTAATGCTGGTGAAATGTTCCTAAAAATTGGTCTTAGAAATGTCAAATTGGCAAAAGAAAAACACCAACATGTAAAGCAACTCTGTATTTTTTCCACATAAACACTCTGGCATATGGCTCTTCAGCCCTGACGGTAGAAAATGTGACACATTTAAAACCCCTCTGAGCAAGCAGACTGCAAACAAGATCTAGGCATTTGGAAAACTGACACACTTGACATGAAGTAGCCCGAGTTTTCAGCAGCACCAAGGGTTAGAAATCAAACGGCCAATAAAGACTCAACGTCCCAGAATCCCATTATCCCAGAATGAGGTCAGGACATTTGGGTTTATGACTGATGGGCTGGGCCATGTGTAGCAGTTATCCAGAGTGGCACACATACAGTACATTGTGAACCTGGACGTCACGAGGAGTCTCACTCCAGAGGAAAATACATTCTTACAATTTCTGAGTGGATTTTTTTTTACAAGTATTACACACTGTCCTGACTCTACAATGTGCTTCTGTTATTCTGCGGGACATAAAAGGTGTATCGAAATCACGCATGGACACGTCCATCTACACGTCCATTTGTATTCACATTGAACATGTAAGCTATAAAATCAAATCAATTACAGCAACTGACTGCACTTTAGATATATCACATATTCACACCTAAAAGACGACCCAGAAACACCTACAAATGTTTCGACAAATTAATTTGAAGGGCTGTGACTAAGCCCAAACAATGCAGCCTGTAGAAACAGACCAGACTTAGCAGATGACTGCTGCAATGTGAGGGAAGATGTGAAAATGGAACAGAGCAGTTTTATCAACACTTACTTGGCCCTGAAGGTAGAATTAAAGCGTTGAGCATGATTAAGCACCCAGGGAACAAAATGAGCCCTGATACCAGCACTAGAAACCTTAAAGAAACTAAAACAGGCAAAGATGTGTTGTGAGAGTTATGAAACTCAAGTAGATTACTCAATGGTGTGAGAAAAAGGTGCAAATTTCCCTGTGGATTTTTGTTTATTTATTTAAAACTTTAGAGACATTAAATGGCATTTGTTCACCAAGCAAAGCAGTCACTTCACAGGAATGTGTCTCAGCTTTGGATCTACCCCGAGGCACCACTCTGACATGACGATGTATGGGAAAGACTGTCAGAAGTGGTGTAGTGCAGCTGTCTCACCTGTTTGCAATCCACCTCTATGTCAGCAACGTAGTTCTCGAACACGGTGGGGACGTAGACCTCGGGGAACTGGTCCTTGCTGAAGACAATCAGAAGGCAGGTCTTCCCACAAGCTCCATCCCCCACTATTACCAGCTTCTTACGGATGGCTGCCATCCCTGGAGGAGGACACAGAGGAGGAGGAGACAGAGGTTATGATCAAGGAGCTACAGGAAAAGCATGACATTAAGAAGAATCATAACTGTTATAGCAGAGCATTTGACTATCCAAAACCATCCATGTTTGTGATTGTTTGGGGAAATACACAACAAACTATTATCTGTCCAAATGCCAGGTAAATTTTTAGACATTAAGACAAAAGAAAACATGCAAATAAGGTGCAACATATGTGGCATGAAAGTAAGACTGCGTTGAGTAGTGCTGAAAAGTGCAGGTGCACCATGCAACACTATACTTGACACATTTAACCACGGAGCTGGAAAAAAGCAGTTCTCAACCTGACGTTCAGTCTCTCAGGGGGGTGTGAGATGATTAAAAGAACCTGAATAAAAAATCCACAACAGAAGAAATGGTCTTTATAATTATGAATAATGCTTTATTCTTTAAGTATGGACGGCTCGCAAACCTTATGGCTTATTGAATATTGCACAAGTGTGCAAATATTTGAGAGCTTGTTAGCCAAAAAGGCAGAGGACAGTATGAGTATGAGCACATATACATCCTACAGGTGACAGATACAGTTAGCTTGGTACAAACAGCACGTCCTGTTTGTCAAGATGGAGCTGTGTCCTGCATCATCCAATATATCACTTCTATTATCAGTGGTCTGATCTTGATTTTTGATGATTAAGTGTGCAACTATCAGGATATAATACAGTAGGGAGATGATTCTGTGTTACAGGTGTCACCTGTGTTACAGGTGTCATTACAGCACGGTGCAACAAGAGCTACTGTGAGCTCCTAGGAAGTAAAATTTAGCCAAGGTTCCAGTAATTCATGTCAGTAAAAGACCCGACAGATGTGTCAGTGTGGGTGTGAGAGAACGAGCTTGCCCAACCGAGTTAAGGGAAGTTGGGGCAAATGAGTGTCGTGTAGTCTCGCGTCATTGGCTGAGAGCAGCTTGGATCACTCCATATTGGGAAATGTCGTTCTGCAGAAAGCCACAAACACAGGAACTAGCTTCAAATGTTGTGGATTTTCTATTGAAAACCTTTGAATTATTCAATTCTTGCCGGCGAATAATAACAAGAATTACGGCCACATTTTTTTACCAACAACAGAGTGTGATCAGAACATAAAACAGGAAACAGCAATTTCCCTTCATACTTGAAAAGGAACTGTGTCCAAAAGGCACAGCCACTTTATTCACTAGGTGCACATCAAACACAGCTCATTTGTCACGGTGGTGCTGCTGCAGAGACAACTTTCACACTAACACAGTATATGTACTGTGTACGTATTAACCGCACAAGGACAACCGGACCCCACATAGAGAGGGTAATAAATCATATCCCTGACGGGTTATTTCCTCCTTGATCTAAAAAGGTGCAGCACTGTGCGGTGTCAATCACGTTTCTCTAACCTGCTATCTCCATCACAGTGAGTCAGCAGGAGGTGTGATGGAGAGCTAACTCCCCAACACCTCTCCTGTTCTCTCTGAATCCATCAGTTGAGCTGCAGTTTTGATCTGCAGTATTTTTGAAGCTCTAACATGGCGCTACCACAGCTCAGTTAGACGTTGAATTCCCTGTGCGACTTTCACCGCTCTGATCACAGACGTGTGGGACCACGGGTTAAATGTTGGCATGTTGCTGTAAGAGAGATTGTACTGTATAAATATTGCATAGGCCTTGCATAAGAAGATGGTCTCTGGCCCCAAACAGTCTGTCTTCCTTCCCCTTGAGTTTTTTGTTAGTTTTTTTTTTTTTTTTGTCCAAGCAGCAATTTGTATGCAACTGGCATTTTCAGCCACTGTAAACTGTGTGCTGCCTACATTTTCTTCTGCTTCTGTCTGCATATTCAATCCTTTTTAGATTAAAAAACAGCCTTGTTTTAAACCCCAGCACATTTGGACACACTTCCCCAGCTACATGATCCCACACAGGACCCTTGCAAAGACATACGAGTTACATTTACATAGAAAGTTTTAGTAAAATTAAAGTGGAATAACTAGTTGATTAAATACAAATTTAACTATTTTAGAGCTTCTTATCAATTATTGCTCACTAATAACATTGGCTTTCAATTTAACAGCCGTCTTTGCCCTCTGTCCCATTTGTTTCTGACCCTAAAATGCACCAAAGCACTGTGAGGTGCTGCGAGCTTTCTATAAATGGTAGATGAATACTCTAAGTAGGACAGCAGTGTCAAAAAAGATTAGACCATTCCCTCCATGACTTGAGGAAAAAGGAAAAGACAAAAATGGGGGCAGCTGTAGCCTGGAGGTGGGTGTATGGTCAATGCTTGAAACGTTTGACCAGCGGGTCGGCCGGGTGAACAACAAAGTGCCCTCCTTTCAACAAATGCTGCCTAGGTGTCATTAAAGCCACTGAATATTCCTTTAGAGAGGCTCACCAGACATCAGGAGTCTACAAACCGGTAATAATACAATGCAGCTTCTGGGTATCAATGTCAGTATCAGACTATAAATTTCCAAGTTAGTATGCAGACCTTTTCTTGGCCAAAAAAAGATGCAGGAAAACACTTAACAGGGACATAATGAAAGAAAAAACACAACAGGAAGGGCACAATGTGCATAAAAAAGGCAACACAACAGGAAAATCTCCATTAGCAGTGGAGACTGTTGTGTCTGAACTCTGAACTGACTGAACTCTGGCTTCAAAAGAGCGGGGCTTATATACAATAGTGGAAGCAGAGAACATACTCTACTGCATATTTTACAGGGCAATAATAATGATTGACAAAGTGATCAACAGGCAGTCACTACATCATTTGGACTCAGTTAAGTGAGCCAGGATATTCTCACACTGATGCATTGATCGAGTTGCTAGAAAGACTTCCTACAACTGCTTGACTCTGGTGTCTATTATATGTGTAGCAGGAAAATTCATAGACACAATTTCACAGAGCAAGAGTATTACAACACAACTACAAGCTTTCGATTTACGTGCTCACACTGTACAGTCTGACAGTCAAGCTACGCCCTTAGTGCACACACTGTACATGTAAAATAGATAATAAGAAGTCCTGTCAGCCCCTGGGGCCATTCTGGCTATTGAAAATGTCAAAGATTTGTATGAAAGCTCCAGAGCAGGTGGAAGTTTGTTTGCTATCGAATGTCTGTAGCATTACACCAGTATTGTTCACAATAATGCTCTTATATTGGTCATGATAGCAGGAGGAAGCATCAAAGAGGCACGTGTGCTGTTGCTGCAGCTTGACCAACCTGGCCTCTGTATTTTCTGTCTAGATGACACGTTGCGTCGCCATGGCACTTTCTGATGCTCTGAAGCACTTATACTGGGGGAACAACTCCTGGCTCTGCTTCAGTGCTTCAAATGATGACCAACCAAAATTTCAGATATCAGCAATTCATCTGAAAATCAGACAATTGATCAGGAGCAGTTGATCAGGGTGGTTAACGTGTGCTCGCTCCACCCCTTATGCTGCATGTCCGATGAAGCTGAAACTTGGTCCGACACTGAATTTAATTGTGCAGCTCAAAAATTGGGTCAGAAACAGGCTTGAACAGTGTGTGCCCAGCTTAACGTTACTGTCATGGTTCCTTCTGTCTTGTTGCTTTAAATGGGCTTTCGGAAAAAGGAAGGGAAAAAAAGGAGATTTTCTCCTTGGGCCAAATCACACAGCCTTACACCTGCCCAATATGAGCTGAATATGTAAATTACTGACTCAGTGCTAAACGCGCCTGCAAGCTTCAGGCTTGTGAGAGTCAAGAGAAAGCCTGCCATTTTTAAAGAATGTATGAACAGGAGGTAATTCAAACATCTGGATGAAAATGGATTGGATTTAGCTTGTTTCTGATGTATGGAAGTGGGGCCTGGGCAATACAGAGATAATCAAATATCACAATATGTTTGACCACATGCTTCGATACTGATTTAAAATACTGTTAGGTTAACTATTGGTGTCTTCACAAAATATTTAAACAATGAAACTTACACCACTTTACTGTAATACAGCCTTTCCAGGAAAAGACAATACCTGTAATACTATGATATCCAGATCCTTAGACAATATCTTGTCTCATGTCACAGCATCTATATAATATTGATATATATAAAATTTGGGTGGCAATCTTAACTATTCATTTCCTAGAATCCAGATATTTTCCAGTGAAAGCTCATTTAAAAGTGAAACCATGAGCTGCAGCGACATGGCACCAACACACAGAGTGTGAAACTACCACCATCCACACACAACATCATCTTGGGCTGTTGCTAATATGTTAGTCATATCTGCCAAACAGCCAGCCCAAAAAAAATTTAACAGGCTTGTCAGGCACAGAAGTGGTGCATGTGTGAAGCGGTGGAAGTGATGTAACACCGACTAAGCTACAGCCTGCAGACAACCACATTATAGCTGATGTCCAAGCTGTCACCTGCGGGTGCATTATAGATTTGAAATGTTTACATACACCAAGGAAAGAAAAGCTTGATGGCCACAGCAACAATAAATTGAGTGCATGTCAAATGTACTCCCCTGATCAAGTGTAGTCCTGATAGGTAACAAGGACCAGACTACATGTGCAAATCTCCGCCTCCATCTGCATGTCAGCCAAGAGGAGACCATGAGATTAAATTAGGAGACAGACAAACAATGGATAAGGAGAGAGATGGGGATAACCCCTACAGGATCGAATTAACAAAGAAGGATAGATACAGAGAGAGCATCAGGGAGCGCGCCTGTGATAAGCAGTCAGTGAAAATTGAAGGATGACAACTGGCAGCAGGGGTAAGCCTTCTTGTCAATTTCGTGATTCACTTCATCAACTGAATTTCCGAACAGAAATGTTTGATTCATGCTTCACACACACTGAGAGCCAGAACTGATTGTGCTCCTTTTGAAAAACTGCTCTTGCATTAATTTGACAAAGCAGCTCATCCGACTCTCCTTAGCTTCTTCACTGAATAAGCAGCACAATGTATCTAACAAAGACAATGTCTGATAGGTCTTGCTTTTCAATCTAGTCTCCACCTTTGGTATGGTTAAGTACCCCGTATGCTGTCATCCAATCAAACTAAAACAGCCAATATTTTTGACAGCAGCAGGCCTGCCAGTCAAACCCACTCATGCATCCACACAACCGGTTTTCATCAAACATGAAACTGTTCTGTGGCTTTTTCACTGGTGGATATGGTGTTAAGTGAAGCACTATTCATCCTGCATTGTTTCCCTGTATGACACAGCTCTCTATGTATTATTAAAATGGTTACTGTGCGCTTGATGATTCATCACCCTGTCCTTTAGAAAACCCCACACAGGCAACAGTTGCATCAAAAGGCTTGTGTGTGTTTATGCCAGGAAATACCCCACGCAGTCTTCAGCGTGGAAAATTAGCCCCAGCTTAGTGATGGTTAACTGACTGCCGGATGATGAATATTGCAGTTTTTGACAGAAACTTGGCAGGTGTTTTTCTTCTGCCACCTGACATGCATTTCTGTGGGCGGTGAAATTTTAAATTAATCCATTACTGTGAAACAGAAAATAATTATTTTTACCACCGTGTGCAGCACACGCATAATGAAAAATACACTATAAAAAAACATCTTTCTTGTGGAGACTGGTGGTGATTTGTTCCCCCCTGAATTAGGCCGCTGGCTTAATGCAACAATTTGCCTAACCTACATGATGAAGATGCTCGAGCACATTTCAGGGATCCAGAATTTAAATATAAACCAGATTAATCGTGTTGTTAATTGAAACATTGAATCTTCAGACTGTAAGACAAATTGTCACTAGGATATATTCCCTCACCTGGATAATCATTAGCCAGTTTTGCAGCCTTAAACATATCCTTTTTAATAAGCACAATAATTTCATAATACGCACCCTAATCCTTGGGATCAGAACAAAACTTGAATAGCTTAAAAAGTGGACCATTAAGACTATAATGAGCTTCTGCTGCACAGCAAAACACTGCTAATACAAACTGCTGATAAACATTTAAAATGACCCGTTAGAGAAAGGCGACAACGTGCTGTGGGGACACAATTAAATTGTATTTTCAAGAGGATTAGCAGATGCTTACTTTCACAATAACAAAAAAGAATCACACCACATCCTTAGCACAAACCCCCAGAGAAGTGATATGTATTGGAAAGAAGCCTTGACCATTAATAAAAACGTGACCAGATTTATGAATTGACAATTTAATGAAACTGATATTAGTCAGTCACAGTAATCTTCCTCTATTACAGCGGAGGAGAGGATATGATTTTAGTTAACAGCTTCAAGGGTGACAGAATGAAAACCTGCAATAAACCCCGTCTCGCTCCCTCCCTGGCCTTAGGTGCTGCAAAAGGAGCTATGGTATCTTTTGACGGACTAAATACTGCTCCAAAGACATTTCTATATTTGGCAAGAATAATAAAAAGAGTCAATGAATAAAATCAATTTCAAGAAGATGTCATTTCATCAAGCACACATCCAAAACTATTAAATACAAGAAAAATCTGTTTGCACAAGCCTGCTTGCAAAAAGCTCTTGTTCAGCTACTAGATTAGATAATGAGATTTTACTTTACAGTCTTTCCCCTCCACAACACAGTAAAATGATCATTTTCTTAATATGTGTCAGAGCAAAACTGACAAAAAATGCAGCTGCCAGCTTGAAGATCATGGACAGTATAGCTCTGATTTACTCCTGTATGAAAACGACAGCTCACAACCATTTGATTGCCCCATCAATAGCCGTGGTCAATTAAAATACAGTATAGATCATTATGTCAGTATCTCCCAGCCCTGAGTGGTCAAATATTTTACACTTACATGGTTGCTTGGGAAATTGACTCGAGCTTCTTGTGGTCTACTAGCCACCATAATCAACGCACAGGACAAAGTTGTGTTTCTTGCCTGTGAGAGCTCCCAGTGTTTAGTCAAACATTGTTTTTAAAACCAGCTAGCCACTGGGTGGGTCACCAGAAAGATGGCGTCATCACAGAGGCAACAGATGGCTAGTGTGTCCGCAGTGGAAGAATGGGTGGGTGGCCCCGATCCAAACTAAACACCAAGACCCACATATACATTACACACATGACTTCTCACAGGCGAGTACTGCTAATGACAAAACCTAATAGTAGAAAACGGTAAACTTCAAATCCCCTTCTAAGTAGAGGCTGTGTGATCAATGGTTTCTGACATGTTGAAAAACCTACAAAATGAGAGAACACGGCTTGGGTGTTGAAAGAAAGTACAGTCTGTGTTCCTAATAGTGTTTGCCATGTTGGAAGTTAACGTCTGACATTAACATTTAACGTTCACTACAAGCAGCAGCCGTTAAAGAGGTGACGGTGAGCCGTTGTGAAGCCGCCTGGTCAGCCGGGGCAAGTCAGGAAAAGAGACTCATTGTTTGGCTACGGCTGGATCGCCAATCTAGGCCAGTCTTTAAGGTTCAATTTCTAAGCATAACTCAAGTTTTCGCAGTTTACCAAAAGCCCTCGGTACAGTCTGACCGAGGTGTTTCGACCACAGGAGCTCCAACGCTCAGATTACGGCAGTTTTCCCCTCAGCACAAGTGTGTGGCAAGTGCGGAAGCGGCATTGAAATTGAGGTCGGTTAGGGGAAAAGCTAACGTTAGCTAACCTCGCTAGCTTTTAGCTTAGCTAGCTCGGCCTCTCAAAAGCTCCGGACAACTTTTAAAAATAACCCTGCCTGCTTTTAAACTTAACAATACGAGAGAAGTAGCACTTCACAACGGCGTGGTATTACAGAAAGTAGTTTACCTGCAGTTTATGTGCCTAGCAGTCGGATTTTTCAGTGTTTCCCGGAGCAGAGTCGCTTTTCCGACCAGTCGAGTCGCTCGCTGCTTCCTCCCGTCTCAATCTGATACAATGAATTACTTCACGGGAGCGCGCCGCCAGGGTTTGTAGTTTGTAGCTGGGGGGGAGGGGTGACGGGCGCGAGCCTGAGAGCCACACCTGCGCGGGCACGTGATGCACGAGCACTGGGAGCAGAGTTACCGGCTCATCAACTGTATGTAGAGCTGTAAACACCGGCTATTTTCAGACTGACATTTTCATCACTTTCGGATTGTTAACGTGTGTTTAACAGTTTAACATATGAGGCAGAGTGTTGCTAAGGTTGTATAATCACAGGCAGTCTACATTTGTGTTTTTTAAGTTATCACTAGGGGTCCAAAATGAGTCACTGTTTCCCTATATTTAAGTACCACAGGTGTTTTCAGAATGCTGTGTCCCATTGTAAACACTTAATTTAGTTTATTTCCTGGCTAAACTAATGATATGTGACATTTAATGAGCACTACATTAATAAATGTTGGAGTTATATCCCAACTGAAAGAGAAATAGCTTTAAATTAATTGTTTTACTCCTCTCTCAGAGTTAATTGAGCCCATTACAGGTTTGCCAACTGTGATACTGTAACTTTCTGTAATTGTAAATGCCTGTGAGCCTGGAGTGAAGTGTCCAAACTGAAGTCTGTGCTTACTGCGCCACCTGGCGGACAGTTAAGGTAACTATACCAGCTCAGAAAGATGAAGGGCAAATACTGAAACATCCTTCCATCCATCTATTTTCTAACTGCTTATCCTCTTGAGGGTCACAGGGGGCCTGGAGTCTATCCCAGCTGACATTGGGCGAGAGGCAGGGTACACCCTGGACAGGTCACCAGACTATCACAGGGCTGACACATAGAGACAGACAACCATTCACACTCACATTCACACCTACGGACAATTTAGAGTCACCAATTAACCTGCATGTCTTTGGACTGTGGGAGGAAGCTGGAGTACCCGGAGAAAACCCACGCTGCCACAGGGAGAAAATGCAGAAGGGCTCCTCTTGCTGTGAGGCAACAGTGCTAACCACTAAACCACCAAACCACCATGCCGCCCTGCTCCAAGGCATCAATGCAAAAATGGGGTCTTGTGGATTGCGAATGTGGGGATCCACTACAAACTGAGGATCACATAACACCAGCCACCAGCTGGCATTTGTGGTCTGATTGACCTGGACTGGCTTGCCTCAACAGAGCTGAAGGTTTTAAGGACACAGGTCAGAAGATGCATAAGAAGACCTTGAACTCCTTAAGAAAAGTTTTTCTTCCATGCCTCTGCGAAAACAATTAACATATTGATTGAGTGATCAATTGAGGAATCACCTTTAACAACACTTAACTATATCAAAACATCCATTTACAAACTGTCACACGACTTGTGCAGTATAATCCAAGTGTCATTTATCCTGGCTGAAGGAGAAGCTGCTGGTGGCCCTCTGCATCACACTGTGGTACGCCTGCTGCTCAGCGGCTGACAGGAGAGCTCGGCAGACGGGTCATAAAAACAGCTCAGTAAATCGTCAGCTGCCCTCTTTCCTCCCTGGGAGACATCTTCATCTCACTGTGCCTCTGCCTGGGAAATCATCAGAGACCATTCTCACCCTGGACACCACCTGTTCAACCTGCTGCCCTCTGGGAGGCGCTTCAGGTGCATCAGAGGCCGCACAAACAGGCTCAAGAACACTTTCTTTTCCTCGTCAACAGAACACTTAACTCCAACAACACACACCACAGATAATCACTATCATCTGCTGAGCACTTTAACCTTTAACTCTCAACATTTAAGTGCAGTAAACTATATTTTTCAGAGCAATACATGTGTTTGTAAGTGCAAAGTACATCCTTTTTATAGTGTTTGTTTTAGTTTCATATTTACTGAATGAGTGCTCTTTGATCTGTCTTATTACCTGCGTGAACTGCACTGACCAGGAGTAGCTGATCCTAATTTTGTTGTACTTGTACAGCGACAATAAAGGCTTTCCATTCTAATCTATTCTAGTCTACTTCAGTCGTTTGCTCAGGACTTCCCAAACACGCGCACTTAGAAAAAGGGAAAATGTAGTATTGGAGTCTGGCTTTGAAGAAAACAGAGATAAGTTTCACTTTCAGTTCAGTTTTAAATATTAAGGTCTTAGTGAAAATGCATGTGTGTGGGACGTTCTGTGCATACCAGTGAATAAATGAGACTTGGATTATACTGCACAAGTTTTGCGAGCGTTTGTAAGTGGGGTTTTTTATACATATATATGTAGTTTTGTGAGAAAACAAAACTTTTCCTCAAAACTTTAAGGTAACAGGAGACAGATTTATCACGTACCTGGTAATTCCACCTGTTATCACCAGGAAAATGGGTGTAAAATCTACCGACTTAACAAAAAGTTGTCTTAGCATGCTTATTTTGCAAATGCTCAGGATCTGACAGAACACGCAGATTTAATGTTAGAGATATTTCTGTAAGATTCATGATTGTTGTGGGATGTTACAAATCAAACCACAGAGCCACACCGCCACCATCTAGCCCATCCTTTCCAGCAGGACAGCAAACATCACAACAGCAACTCAACAAAGACTGAAACACCCATTTTAATTTCATACAATCGTATTTTATTTCATACAGAGATAAAGAAATATATCTGAAAACTAAAACAGAAACGTCTGTGCAACAGCCACAGTGCAGAGATAGAGAGAGACTGCCATTAGTATGAACAGGATCTGTTGGTGCAAAAGTCGGGACAGGAAATGAAAGTAGTGAAAACTATTGAAAGAAACAGAAAACATTGCTGTGAAAGACCATCTTTGCCAACAGGATACAAAAACAGAGCAGTCTCATCTGTAATCTGTCGTTCATTTTAGGGCAGGAAACTGCTTTCATCCACAAATCCTGGAGACAGGTGTTACCCCAAGCAGCCAATTAGACTTTAAGATAATTTGTTGCCTGCCTGGCTACGAGATGAGTCAAACTATTAGAAGACATGAATTCACCTTACAGCAAATGATTAGGTTTGATGTCATGATGATGTCGTCATGTTACCATAGACTTAATGAAGCACTCCAATAATTGCTATTAATTGATGTGTACCTGCAAATAAAGGTTGGCAAATACAAACTTTATTTAAATATGAATTTTAAACTGTTGAAGATGTTTTTTTCCCTTGTTTAGTTAAAATTCCAGTTTACATAAAGACTGTGAGGAGAAACTGGACATCAGTCGACAGGAAACTAACAACGAAAATCTAATTGTGGGTAAAACAGAGGAAGCTACTGGAGAATAAAAATATGCTCTTGTTTCTACTTTCTCAGAATTCTGACAAAAGTTTCATGGGAAAAAAAAAATTGTAGTCGGTTTTCTGAATTATTGATATTACCTCATGAATTCACAAAAACAAGAATCTTTTTAATTAAAAAAACAAGAGCATGTTTTTTTCTTTGAAACTTTTCTCAGGAATCTGACATAATAAATAATAATCTCGTTAAATCAGAGAAACAGAGCATAATTTTATTCAAATGTAAATGCAGGTTGCTTTTGTTTAAAGCACCTGCTGAGGTTTAAAAATAGCCTACTTGCCTGTGGTGTGTCTTTAATAATGACAAGATACTAGCGTAAGGACACAACACTTACAAACTGTATATGTATCCACATTGCAATTACAGCCATCAAGTGTTTCCTTATTAACTCTAAGGGTTTGGCCATGTTGAACCCTGTGACAACACTCATTATCCCCGCCTCTGGTCTTCCTAATTTGTCAACACCCACTGTAAACCGGCAGTATTCACCAAGACAGTATGTAATCGCATCCCCTTCTTCTCTTTGAGGATGTTTCACAGATGTAAATACAGAAAAACAAAGGGGAACAGGGATGGATAGAGGAGGTTTGGCTGAAAGTAAGAGTGGCCAGGCCTTAATCTGAAACCTCAGACTGCCAACTACAACATTCCTCTGTGTTATCGCTGATGAACTTACACAACATCACAGGATTACACAACTTCACAGTTATCTTCAGGCATCCATGATGGAACGTGTTTTGCTGCATTGCTGGTATTTACTGTTGGATGCAAGCGGAGTTGTGCCAGCAGCTAAGCTAGAAAAGATTTCATGCTATTTCCAGAGTAACTTACAAATAAAATGGTGTGAAAATGACACCAGAAAGCTGTGACAGCGCCGTCACCACCTGTAATTACTGCATGTATTAGTTAGTTTGAACACTTCCTCTGTTGCTACTGTGAATACTCGTGATGGCAGCATGCAGTTCGAGATTTCAGATATTTGACTGCAGCACAACCTCTCTGCACTCTGAAGCTGGATTTGACTCTCGGCCTCTCGTTCCTGTCCAGCCAGTTATGTAAATACCGCAGGTCATTCATATTTAACTAAAGAATGGACCCCTCATCCAACGTAAACATCCTCTTGCCAACATAAGAGCACAGTGAAATGAGCAGAAGGAACGCGGAGAAACACAGGACAGAACACACAGAATTTCATCACTCTAATATGGCTTATCACTTCCCGTACGTAACACCTTTCCACCAGGTGAAAAGCAACTGTTGAGTCCAAACTCAAACTCTACATATTTAAACTGAATATGCCACACTTCATAGTGTTAATCTGAAACACACTGTCAGATTAAAACATAAGTCTGGGGATGGAAACTAGGGAGACGAGATGAAAGACATTGCAAGTTTGAATATCAGACTGTTAATGTGACCTTGATCAGGTAGGTCAGTGTATTCCCAGGATCTTTACACATCAGGTCATATGCCACTATTTGTCAAAAAGAAAATCTTGTGATCCTCTTCCTCAAAACTACACTAGCAAATGTGTCACCCAGGTTAAAGTCCAGACTACGAGACTGAGCCTGTGGGCTGAAGGTTTACACAGAACCTCTGAGAGCAATTTCCCAAATACATGAACACAACCTTTACATAGCATTTCTGGGGTATTAAATAAGGTTGTTGATAAACTGTAAACATCTCAGATTCGGAACATATCCGGTCCCAAAGTCACATTGAAAAACCACAGGCCACTACTTCTAGGTGGACACAGGAGGAGATGATTTCTTCTACTGGTTAGTGATAGAGAGCAAGAGATGGTACAACACCCCAGTCGCCAGAAGAAAATGTTGGTACTGTATATTTCTGCAAACCACAGATGTGTTACATTTGCATGTTTCATACGCACAATATCAACATTTCTTAAGTGACATAGTTGTATTTCAGATTACATGTTTACGAGTTTGTTTTTCCAACAGGAGGCGGTGGGGGCTGGTGAATGGTGAGATGACTGCCAGGCCACAGATCACTGTGTAAGACCACCAACCATCAGCGCAAGCATTCAGCGCCATTACCAGACGTACTTGTGTCAGGTATTTTAAGCCAAAACATGATCTTTTCCTAACAATAACCAAGTGGTTTTTGTACCTAAACATAACCAGTATAATAATAATATAAGTGCAATGTTGAAGCTACATGATAACATGCAAATGTGACATATCTGTGGTTTGCAGACATGTACAATGCCAACATTTATTCTGGTGATTTTGTTAGTCATAAACAACTCGCTGTGTCTTCTGTTACATTTGTTTCCAATAAAATCATCAGTAAGGCCATTGCAAGGTTATTCTTCACAAAACAAGTATTAGATTATTAAAGATGAAAAACAGATCTACTTTGACTTTGAATTTAACGTGGAACAACATGTTTCTGTACTTCTCACATTTTGTGTAGTTTCCAGATTTTAAATTCTACATTTGCTTCTGAATGAACCTGCTGAGGTCATAAGTAAAATCAAAACCAAACAGCAGCAATCATTATTTGGCTTTTTTACTTTCTAAGATGCTTTCTGACATAAAAGCACTGGCTTGCTGTCAGATCAACAACCTGTGACTTCATCTCCTGGGCATGTTGTCCAGTGAAGACTCTCACTGATCAAAGAGACCTCTGTGTGGCGAGGGATGAAGGGAACATGATGTTTTGTACTAAATGCTCCTTGTTAAATATGTTCAGCAGGAGAGCATGGTTCATCCTCTTAGCTGCATGGAAATTCTCTTTTAATTTGGAAACGTTTTCAACCTCGTGTTTGCAGGTCATCAAGTTTAAAAATCCCAATCTGTCGTCACTGCGATTGCAACGTCTGAAATAATTTATTGGCTGCAACAGACGTTAATCAACAAGGACAGCTGGGAAATGTGGAATTCAATGCTTTGATCATTACCATAATAAACTGCGACATCTACGGCGATGACTGTCTACAAAATGAATGAGTCACTGACCTTTGGGTCTGCATAGAATTTATGAGGCGTTTTATATGAAACAGTTTTGCAGCCCAGCAACCTCCCTAGAAATGTGTCCACCATCAGCCCTGTTTGGCTTTGAGAGTTTAGAAATAAATGATGATGTAAGTGCAAAGGATGTGACTGGGAAATCCTGGCCAGGCTGATTACTTATCAATGCAGGCTACCTCTGTCTGTGGATACAAACTCTGACTCTCAGCTCTGACGATACCTGCGCAGTCTGTGCCTAACCATCACACATATTCCCTACCCGTCTCCTGCACTTATAGGACTAACACAGCCATGACAGACAGTGACCACTTCTCTGTACCACATGCGCCCAGATCCTTGTATCATTTCAGATCCTAGAGGGTTGAAGTGTAAATTGGTACAGGACGATGCTCCAGGCTTTATATTGAGCTAAAAAATATAACCAAGTCATAACTCGTAAAACAAGAACCATAATCATCATGTAACGCCATTAACTTGTCTTGTTAGTGCACAGAAACAAAAGGTGTTTTTTTGATTTTGTTTAGTTGTGAACCGACCCAGGAGAAAAAGAAAAAAAAAAACAGAATAGTCCTCCACTGAACGACGAATAGGGGATAAAAAAACAATAGGGTACGCGGCCCATCTCTCTGCCAGTTGAGCCAGAGAGACACCAGAACCTGGTCCGCAAAATTCTTCTCATCTGGCACCTCTTTAGATGTTGAAGTTTTGTATCATAGTTCATCAGCAGGACAGACCTGCAGCAGCTTCTTTCCTCTGGTCCAGCACCTCTGCTGAGTCGTGCTTTTCATACCTCCTCCGTTACACACCTGGTTACACATCTTAACCAGTGAACCAAAAAGCTAATGTCACTTGCAGCCATTTTTCAGAGCTTATCTGCGCGCAGAGTCAGCCTTTCTTCGAGAATTCGGCGTGAGTCTCTGTCACTGACGGAAATCAGAGAACAACCACAGCTGCTCTGAAAAAGACTTAAAAAAGAATATTGTACACCCATCTTGTTATTTATTTAGAAAGCAAGAGAGAGAGACACATGAAGCAGTGAACCGAGCTCTGCAAGTTGGGATCAAGTCCGCAAATGACAGAATTTCTGGTTGACTTTCGGTCATATGCGAGAAGGAAGAGAAGAATTAAGTGTCCAGTCTGCCCAACTATACTGAGCATTAACAACCAACATGTCTGAACTGAAAGCACTGTACAGTTACCACCCCACTGGGCTTGATGATGACATTGACAAGTGTGTTTGTGAGTTGCACAGTCGTGTGTATGAACTGGTCAAAGATGTTGTGTGTGTTGGCGTGTGTGATATCGAGTGTATACCTACTCACTGTCACTGAACATATTTGTATACTAGTCAGGGACGCTGAATACACTAGCATACCTGCCAGTGACACCGAACAGAGCGTGCATATCTTTACACGAGTGTTCTGTTTGTTACGATCTAGAAGGTGCATCCTCGAAACTGATAATGCTGGACTCTGGGTGCTGCGCTCCGCCTGTGGGTGGCCCTCCGCCGCTCTGTGACATCGAGGATGAGGATGTGGAGGAGAGAGAACCGCCGACGGGTCCTCCTGCTGGTCTCGGCGTGGAGGAGGAGGGGTCACGCCCACCCGGGAGGAGCGGCTGCGTGTCGGTTCTGACTTCGTCCTCATCGTCGTCTTCCTCGTCATCCATGCTGGGCCAGGCAGACTGGTCCTCCACGCGCTTTAGACGCTCGTTAAGAGCCTTGAGGGCCAGTTGTCTGGAGGGAAGAGAGAGAGAGAGACGTTCTTCATTAATACCAGACGTAAGTACAGCTGCACAACAAGGGAGGCATGTTCGTAATAGATTCAGTGCTCTCATTTAAATGTAATCTAATGCTTCCATAGCATCGCTGTGCTCCAATAACGATATGCAACAAGTACCGTAAAGTGGGCCATATGGAAGAGCACAGAGTAAGCAAAGTGCAGCACCACTGGAGCAGTTTGGGGGCCTTGGATAAACACAGTTCACCCCAAAATCTGAAACACATACTCTTCCTCTTACCTGTTGTGCTATTTATCAGTCTAGATTGTTGTGGTGCTAGTTGCAGAGTGTTGGGGGTATCGGCCTGAAAAGTTGTCTGCCTTTTCTCGGATATAATGGAATTTAAAGGCACTTGGCTTGTTGTGCAAATGTATGTTTTTGGGCGCTTTGAGCACCACAAGCATCCACAGCAGAGTGCCATCTAGTTCCACTTTACTGAAGAGAAGGCAGACATCTCTACGGCTGATGTCTCCAACACTCTGCAACTCACACTAAAACAATCTAGATTGATAAATAGTGCTACAGGTAAGAGGAAAAATATGTATTTTCGATTTTGGGGTGGACTGTCCCTTTAAGAGCACCTGGCCCAGATGATGGGTATGGGTTTTACTACAATAGATTTTGATGTTAATGTTCTGTCTCTTATCTTTCATTTGAAAAAGAAAAAGAACATGTCCTCCATACAAATTCCTCTCCGATACCTGTAACTGCAGCATGCTGACAATGACAGTGTTTACATGGACTGTGATAGCCTAATCTGCTGACCTACTATCTACTGAACTATTTGTAAATGAGGCACATAAGGTCTTAAAAAAAAAAAATCAACAGCAAGAGAAATTCCTATTCCCTGCCTTGTTGAGTGTCCTACAAAATTAGAACGGGTAAATGTGTTAACTCACAACAGGGGCTTCCCACTAGTTAGTTGGTGGTAAAAATAGTAAAAAAAACAACAGACATGTGACACACTTTTTGCTGATAATGTCCTTTAAAACCTGCAATCAAAAAAAGACTAGGCAATTTATGATAATGAATGAATGAATTAAGTCATTTTTGGAATGAAAGTAATCCTTTGTTGATTAAATCTTCCCACTTATCCTGAAGAAGTACCAATTACTTTTTATCTCATCACCATAAGGTTAATTTTCCATCCAACAGATGGCAGAACACTCTATCACCGGCTAATCAAAATCAAACATTTACACAGGCCCTCACTTCATTCAAGGAGCAGCCATATTTAATGTGTGTCATACTGAGGGAAGGAAACACTACCCGAAGGGAGGAGTGGTGATGCAGACTCATGAAGTTCAACCAGTTTCTGACTAAAAATGCAATACTACTTGTCTGTTAACACATTTATCAACTGGGAAGTTGCTGAGCATGTGCAGCTGTGTGAGTGTTCAGCAAACCTAACCTGGATGGAAACTGGAGAATCTTTTAATGTCCTTTTATACGTCAACGTTTTTTTTTAGACTCTTTTTTTGGCTTTACTCAACAGCCAGTGTTGATAGACAGGAAACAGAGCCTGTTTACACCTGGTATCAGCATGTGTCTTGGGTGATCTGATCACAGTTGACAAGGGTTAAATACAAGTGTAAATGACCACCAAGACGCATTGTGATCTGATCACTAATACTATTTGCTGTAGTGGTCTGTGATGCTTTGCACACTTATCTATTATAGTGTAAACGCTAATGCATCCTGATGTGTCACTGGCAAGGACTCATGAATGCAGGACGTGGGGTTTGCTTTGGTGACAGCACGCTAATGCTCTGAACCAGCCCATTTTATAACAAGTTGGACGAAGTGTTGAGTGACTATCCATCACTCCCCTAAGGTCGGAGTTGTGTTGAATTCTGCTCACAGCACTATCTTCAGCTGTACCAACACAACCGCTAACGTGACTAGCGCACATACTAATGAGCGGCAAGCAAGACTGTGGATGTAATGACGGTGCATGGGCCTTTTGAACGAAATCTAAGCACATGTAGTGAGCTGGAGACACATGATAGCCACAGGTGTGAACGGCGAAGTGTCTCGGATGTCCACTTGTGTTCAGATCACCATTAATACCATGTTAATACCAGGTGTAAACAAGATCAGAGAGAGGGGTATACTACAAAACAAAGGTGACCGAGGCTGAAGTCAAACCATGGATGTTATTGTTATGTGATATGGGACTTGACCATTTGGCTACCAGAGCTCACCGGACATTTTTTCCCCTTTGAGATATAATAAAAAGTATAAAATTACCCCTTGACAATTACAGGAGCACGTCTGTGTGTGTCTGTGTGTGTGTGTGTGTGTGTGTGTGTGTGTGTGTGTGTGTGTGTGTGTGTGTGTGTGTGAGTGTGAGAGAGAGACAGACAGACAGCAATGAAACCTCTCTGTAACTGAATCTGTATGACAGCTTGGAGGTGTGTCTGCTTGACAATGGAAAAACAAACCTCTGACAGCTTGAGAGTGTTGCTGAGTGTGTGCTGCAGAGCTAGGACATGAGGAACATGCATGAACTGTTTGAGGAGTACGACTGAAAAAGAGCTCAGAGGCTCAGCAAACCTTCCCTGAGTCAATAAAACTAAAACAACAGTGTTTCCTGTCTCTGACTGGAGTATTTAATTCACTATATGGGTGTGTCGTGTATTTCTTATTCCACTCATAGATACTTGGGTGCATTCTGGACTTTCTTTGGGTTTCTAATGACAATGGTTTCATACAACTAAACAATATTTTGCTGCTGAACATTATGTAATATGACTGAAAGCTCCACAATAGCTGCTACACGGACCTTGAGGCGAGACTGTTTTCCTAGCGTCTGTTTCCCAAGTCAAGAATGAGCTTTAAACTTTACAAAATTGTAATTATTCAATATTTAAAGCACCTAAAACAGCACGCACACAGAGTAAACAATGAATTTACAAATCACACTAACCATTACATTTAATTAATTTAAAAAAAAAAGAAAAGTAAAGGGTCTTGGAGGAACCATGACAACACTGGACTCTATTGTGCCAGTATCAGATATTTAATAACTAGGTACATTAACCTTATACCAACCTTTGCATGAGATCACTTTATAAGCACGCAGATGTAAATGTTAACTATTTTTTGGTCTGACTCACCTCCTCCTTTCTGCATCTTGTGGGTCTGTCCCTGGCAGGCTGATAGTGATGGAGGAAGGCGCCCCCACATCGTATCTCTTCACCATCTTCCTGCACACCTTCATCTTCACCAGGGCGGAGTGGACCAGCCCCGCCAGCAGCCCCACGGCCGGCTGCAGCGCCTCAGGGAAGAAGCTAGCGAAGGCAAAGTGGTCCGACATGTCCCCGCGGCCCCGGCTGTGCCTCTGGTAGAAACGCAGGTAGACCCATCCGGACAGGGCGCCATAGCTGTATGTAGCCAGCGGGGCAGAGCTGTCGAGCAGCCCAGACAGACGCAGTAAGGCCAGGAGGAGGAGGACCAAAGCCGGTGCTGCTTTGAGTCTCACCTGAGATGGGAGGGGGAGACAAATTTTAGTTCCTGCGAGCTAAAATAATCAGGCAAAAGGACAGTTACCATTTTGTCTACAGACCAGCAGCTGCCAGTTCCCACAATTTACTCAAGTCAGCTAGATTCAGGAACTGGAACACCAAACAATAGCTGGTTACATGCCAGGGTGGCAGGCGGGAGTCATGGTCTACATGAACCAGCGTTTTGATGGAGTACATTTTCTGACCTGCTCAGCTGAGATGAGGGAGATTAAAGTAACCCAGCTTTATACAAACTCCTAACAAGCTAAAAAAAAAAGGAAAATAACTAAATAAATAAATAAAGTAGCTAAAGCAGAGCGGCCTGATAGTGTGAGAGACACATTAGGAATGTGTAGCTAATGTGTGCTTCAGCAAAAAAACTAAAACCTTATCTGGACACTCAGTGTAAGCTGCTCGGCAAAAGAGCATCAGATTTAATCTTAAAATGTAAATTAACAGATCACACTGTAGTCCAAATTTGGAAGGGAATCACATGCCTCAACCACATAGCACTAACACAAACCAAGCAAACAGCTTTTAAACCACTGGCTTATATGACTGTAAAACAACAGCATGTATTTGACAATAATTTGACTGAGCGATATGTGTGTGCTCACAGAACATTAAAGCTATTTTCATAGGCCACCGCTATAAAAAACTCTAAATGAAGGAAGTGCTACTTGAATGTAACAAAAGTTACTCCCCCAGCATTAACGTAATCCCACTGAAAAGGCACATACAAGAGTTCTGGACATAATTTTGTTTGCTGTCTTTTTTTACGGCTGTAGTTTGTAGTGTTTTCATGCCAATAGTATATCCTATTAGGTGTTTTTCACCAAAGTGTTGGTCAGGCTGAAAGGCACATCACTGGATGCTTTCATGCAAAACCACAAACTACAGCCTCACAGGCGACTGGAGGCAACACCCAGGTAGATCAAACAAAAAAGCAAACATCATGGGATGTACCACATGTGGATTTAAAGCACTGATATAGTATTGCATTGTAAGACGTTGGCATTTTGAGAAAACCTTGGATAAACTTCTGTCAAGTATAAATAAAGCAGTTGTTCCTCAATCTAAAAGCGTGCAAGTATGCTGGAGGTACGTGTGCAAATTTGCGTATTTTAATCTACATCACTCTGTTAACCTCTTTTTAAAAGCTACACTTTAAACGTACTAAGCTGCATTAACAGCTAAAAGCATACATCATATTTAAGAGCCTCTAAGGCTGACACAGATGCAAATGGTTCTTTATTTATGTAGAGTTACATGTAGTGCGTAAATCAAGGCAAAGGATTGGGCTTTTTGCCTTTACATCTTGTTGTCCTTACTCAGTGCGTATCCACTGTGACATCCTGTGTTAATTTAAGCTAAAACAAAGCAAAGCACATTTTATGGTTCTCTGTTATAATGGCTGGGGGCATCCTTGATGTGTGATGGTCATAATCTGACACAGGCTTGTTTATGTACACATCTGAAGGACTAATGGTTGGGTTTCCAGTGCTGTTTACATTCTTGTTGGGTTACACTCTCAATTTAACTTTGCTGTCCCACTCCACTGGTCTGGTATTATTTACAGGCCCAAAAGAGGAGCATACACCTTGCCAATAAGCATCAATCCAAGCAGAAATTACTTCCAGTAATTGTTAGCCTCACCTGTGGCACTCTGAGCACTGTGGTGTCCCCCATGGTCTGCTTCAGTGCCACCAGGACACCTCCCAGGAACCCAGCTGCTCCGTAGGCACGGACAGCAAACAGGTAGTCCAGGTCAAAGGTGGCAACATAGGTGAGGAGGTAGGAGAGGCCTGCCAGGAGGCCTGCAGAGACATTAACCACTGCGAAGAAGATCAGGAGCTCCAGAGCGCCCCACAGAGGCTCCAACAGTCGTCCACAGGCCATAACTGTCCCAACGTTGGCTGCCACACCCCAAACGTGCTGCTCCACCACCCCGTGGGTCACAAGTGTCCACACCCAGAAGTTGGGCGGAAAGAGGTAGCCTGGGGTCACCCCCAGTGCGTATGGAGTGTCGATAGCCCATGACAACAGGTAGAGGAGAACCACCACAGCACTTATACTTTTCACCACCACACTGGTGCTGGCAAGGGCAGCCAGAAAGTGCTGTCGTGCCACCGGCAGGTAACGATTCATTGTGGTCTGTTTTGCAGAGGATCCTTCTTGAGCAAATGAGCTCAAGGGAGCGAAACAGCAGATCAGGTGCTTGTGGTGCAGCAGATGTTGGATGCCGGTGTGAGATTAATAATGCCGAGAAGAACAGGTGACACCTGTAAGTCCTGACAGCATCAAAATCCACACCTCTCTGTGAGTCTTCATTCGGGATACTGTCCTTTAACTGGTCACAGATAGCTTTGATAAGCGACTCATTAAAGTCTGTGTCTTCTACGCAAACAAATAAACTTTGTGCAGCAGTAGATAAGCTGGAAGATGCGATAACCTTAGCTCAGGGGACCTTCTGATCTAGCTGCCTGGCTGGCGACCTTCAGTCCGCGTAGACTGAAGAAGAACAAGGTTACAAATCACCGCCAGCTAGCGGGCAGCTGGTGGCACCCAAATATGCAAATCTTAACTGAAACAAAGACACCTGAGTGCCAACTTCTTCACACAATCTGGCTAAGTTAGCTTGTAAACACAGGTGAGCTAATGTTAGCTAGCTGTCAAACAAACAGCGTCTTGAGTTACGCTGATTTATATCCGCCACGGAAGAGCAGGAGAGGTTACGTCTTCGTTTGATTATAAGATAGGGCAGCCAGCGTCAGTAAAACCAGGTCGATAAAACCAGCCCACGGAGCTCCTGTCCAGGTCCCCTGCGCTCTCTCGGCCCGGTGTCTACCGGGCTAGCCCGAGGATTCCCCGAAGCTAGCAACAGGCCTTCAAAACAATGTAAGAGACGTTCCTGAACCAGCCTCAGTTCGCGTAACGTTCACCGGTTTTTCACATTACCTTCGCTTCATTCGTTTAATATATTGTTCTTCCGTCTTTTGAGAGCAGGTCGCCGGAGAAAATAATTTTATCTAGGCAGGCACTCCTCCTCCCAGTTACACCACTCAGCTACTGACCTGCGCTGTCTGCCATCGTCATCAACAGTCGGGGAAAAAACGTCAAGTCACGTAACGTTTCAACACCAAGGCATTCTGGGAAACCGAGTTCTCAACAAATATGACGCATATCAGTACATAAACATGCCCAGAGCTCCACGTTGTCAACCAGTGAGGGAAGTAGTCAGATCCTTTTATTAAGAAAAGCCCTAATACACACTTTAAAAGTACTCTGTTGCTATTACAAACCCTGCTTTGTAAATGTTACTCAAGCAAAAGTGTGTAAGTACACTTAGACCAAAAATGTATTGAAGTATTAAAAGTAAAAGTATGTCATGCAGAGAAAAATAATATTCAATAATCGATTTAATAAATCAAAAATACTTAAACCTTTGAACCTTGAGCAAAGTGGTGCGATTTTTTTTTCAAAAACATGGGGGAAAAGGCAATGAGCAACTTGCTAAGAAATGTCCCACAAATTGCAAAAAAAAAAATATACATTTAGAAAATTATTAAAAAAAAAAAAATTGTTAAAAAAAAATGAAGCTAGGTAAAAAATATATTTATTATAATTTTTATTTATAATTATTGTTACATATTTTAATTTATGTTACAGAATCATTATAATTTTTAAGCACTTTTCCCAGGTCATTTCCTTTTTGGGTCCGTGGGTAGTGAATTGATTGAAATGGCCTCGTTTACACGGTGGTAGCACCTCTTCCTCCTGTGGAAATACTGCAGCCTATTATTTCTATATATTCTATATTAGGTCAGACATTTCCTTTAGTTTAGTTCTGATATTAACATTAAGATAATTAGTAGCGGAGTTTGCATGTTCTCCCCGTGTCAGCATGGGTTTTCTCTGGGTACTCCAGCTTCCTCCCACAGTCCAAAGACATGCAGGTTAATTGGTGACTCTAAATTGTCCGTAGGTGTGAATGTGAGTGTGAATGGCTGTCTGTCTCTATGTGTCAGCCCTGTGATAGTCTGGTGACCTGCCTCTCGCTCAGTGTCAACTGGGATAGGCTTCCCGCGACCCTCAAGAGGATAAGTGGTTACAAAAATGGATGGATGGATATTTAGTAGGGTATAGCAATATAATGTTCACATTATTATATGTGCACATTTAACCTGTACACAAGCCATCCCTTTATGTTTCCACAGCTAAATCATACTGTGACAACACTGTAAGAAAAAAAGACACAACAATAGTACAGATGCATTCATTTAATTCTGACAAATAAGAACTCACGTCACATTTAGGCTACAAAAAAAGACAGCTCACATACAAATAGGTTGTAACAACATGGAACAAGGACACAGACTGAACAGCAACCTTCACTCAGAGTTGACAGAAACACAAAGCTAAACATCACGGCATCTATGAAAATAAACACAATCCAGGAGACACGTGTGATGATAGTCAGTGTGCTTTATGGTACATGCTGTACAGTTTCACCAAAGTAAGCACTCACACACAACACCTTTACACATAACTTTAAAGTTTCAAACACTCTAAAAATGAAGTTAGTGTGTTCAGGCTGGTTTATCTGCAGTTGTCGCCTTTTGGCGCATAAATTTGATCTGGAAGCACAATTTTGTTTTAAAATCCAGTTCAGTGGTGAAAGTGGGTGTGAATTTGCAGTTTACAGTCATTATGGATGGTAAACTGGAGCATAATAGTTATGGATCAAATGTGATCAAATGAAAGCGCAGGTGTACATACAAAACCAAAACAGGTAGTCAGGCTCTGCAATTTAATAACCATGCAAATTAGCCGGTGAGCTGTGTTAGCTCAGCCATTTGTCTCTGTAAAGCATCACCCTCTGACATTAATCAAATGAAACAAGATGCTCCTTGTTATCATTCATTTTACACCTCCCATTGGAAATAAAGGTGAAGCACCTGTTATATTTATTATTTAATCCTCTTTAGGTGAGTGGAAGTAACAACGTATGACACCACCAACAAGCCAAACACTCAAATAAGCTGCAAAATAAAAGCTGAATTTGGGGATTTACACGATGGTCAGGAGCCTTCAGGCCCTAATTCTATTTTAAGAATGTCATTTGACAGCTACAAATATATAAACACACACCTGCTTGTACATGGAGGCATCACACACACAGAATCTCCACTATGTGAGTGACCATTTATTCAAGTAGGACATGGAAAGTGGGTCGTACAAACTGAACCCAGATTTCACCCTCAGTGGTACATTCCATCGATCTTACCACTAGAGCAGGATAATAAAAATATACAGCCAAAAGCAACGACACTGACTGTACTCATATTTGATGAGTGCAAATGAACAGACGACACCAAGAAAGGTCTTTTTAAAATGTTGGCGAATCATTCCTGGCTTAGAGCGCCAGCTTTTCTTTTAAAAAGTGCAGCGTATTCTACCTTTTTATCAACGATACTGTTAGAATAGGTATCATGTGTTTAAAACAAAATAATCGCCTATAACAACTTGGTTCATGTAGCGTCCACATCATCTCTTTTTCATGGGATGACACTTAAAAACATTTTTTAAACTATGTAAAAGTAGGTTTTCGTGTAAAACACTTATCTGCAGTGTGGTTTTAAAAACAATTAACAGAATAAAGTATTGTCTGGAGCTGGTATCTGATTCTAACTTTTATTTTGGGTGCTTTATCATAACTTTTATTATTAGCTTTATTACTAAAGGAAAGAGAAAACACAGTGCAGTCGCTGTTTTCTGAAACTTTCTCAAGAGTCTACTAATTGATAATAGGCATGCACACTTTTGTTACTTTAAGACAAATAAAATGAACTGTAGATTACAGTGTTTAAATGGTGTAAATATGCAATTTATATTTCATAGGGATGTGAATGAGAGTAATAAAACTATTGTTTTGTGACTGTAAAACTTAGTAGAACTTTACATGTGCTGGGTCATCTGTGTGTGTGTGTGTGAGGGAGAGACAAAGGGGGGTAGGCACTACATCTGCTACTACTATCGATGTAAAGAAATTAGGAAAAGTGTTATTTGGAACATGTTTCTTTTTATTTACAAACTTCAAAAAGCAAAAAAAAAAGGATCTAAAAGTAATCCAAGGTCATACACATTATCCATCGATAAACTACACAACAGGCTTTGACTAGAGCCAATCCTCAAAGACAGCAGCTTTAATCTTCTCCTCGGCTAAAATGGAATTCAGACAGTTGGCTCGGCTCGTCCGACCGAATCGATTCGTATAAATAAATATGTAAATTCAAGTAGAAAGCTGCGAAATAAAAGAGCAGTCAGTCAGCACGGCAAACGCGGGGCCGACAACCAGAACAGTTCAACACAGAGGAAACTCGCTTGATTTGCCATCGTGGGGATGACGCCGATGGACACTTCTGATGATATGGTAATGAACCACAGAAAAGAAAAGGAAAGAAAAGCACTCGATATTATATTTTCTTTCTTTTCAGCGGATGAGTGGTTGGACTGTTTCAACTTCTGACCCATTACTTGTGAATGAGCTTCATTTACATGCACACAAATGGCTCATATGATTCAATACTTAAGATTTGTTTCCCAGTTGTGAAGAAACTTGTGAACAGGCAGGATATTCTGATGAAGGAGTCTGAGCTCAAACAGGTGAAGAATATCAGTGTATCCCCAATCCTTTGTTGGAGGTTTCTCAAAATCAAGAGCTGATCAGAGTTATCACAAATGGGATATGATAGTAAATCGATCCTTCTTAAAGATGCTACCCTTAATGTGCACAGTAACGCACTCATTGGTTGGTCCACATGCAAGTTCTGCGCAAGTTCACATGTGCTGGGTCAGACTTGCAAATCACCATTTTTTTTTTTTTACAAAAACAAAATAAAAATCACCAAACACAAGAAACCGAAGTGTTTTTCCATCTGTAGTAACAACAACAGTAATATGACCATAAACATCTTACAAAGTAAAGCAACAAAAAAGGAAACCGAGAAAAAAATTGTACAAAAATAAAAATGAATAAATATGCACCGTCATAAATAAATTAAATTTGGTAAATTCAAACATTGTAAAAAGAGGAGGACAAAAATGAAACATAAGTAAACTAACAAATTTCAGTTTGAAGAACAAATACATGGAAGAGAAAGAACAGGAAATGCTCAGTCTTTACTTGATGATGTTTCATTTTCGACAAAAGAGCTGGTGGGGGTTTAAAGCTCTCGCTGCAGCCATTTTTTGGAGGAGAAGATCTTCCACACAAGGACAGTGCAGACCGTAGTAGATCGGTTTGTGTGATCAGAGCGGGGTCGATCGGGACAGCAGAACTGATGGGTAATCTAAAGGGAACTTGGTCACATGATGAAGCTTTCCCAGCTTTCAGCCAGTCTACAGACGTATACAGATTTGTGTCTCTTTTACAGTGCAGTACAGTGTACAGTGTTACCTGCAAGGTCAGACAGAGAGATGGATATGTACTTCTCCACTGTGGCTGTGAGGATGCTGTAGAGAGAGCGTGTCGCTGTGGTGGACTTTTTAAATTCTGCTCTACACTGTTGACATTATTTGGTCTCTTAAGACACAATCCTCTTCGATAGAGGGCTCTGATGTGCTTGTGTATGTCTTATTTTTGGCAGAGCTACACCATCTCTCGTAAAAAAAAAAAAAAAAAAAAATCAGTTTGGTTTCACGATGACCTCTGTTCACAGAACGAGATGAGACAGAGAGAGGGGAATAAAAACAGCAGAGAAGAGGTGGAATCCGTGCTGTCGTCAGAACGACTTACCAAACCGAGTAACACGAGTTTCTCTTTATTTATCTTTTTTAAAGATTCCTTTTGTAACCCTTAAGAACACAACACACAGATACGAACACAGTAACCGACACAAGCATAACCAAAACTCTGGGGTTGCGAGATTAATTCCTCTGGGGTCGTACGAGTACATATATAGGCTTGAGTGAGTGCTTTGCATCGCTTTTCTCTAGGCTACAGTAAGACTGTGGGTGAGATTCAGAGAGCCGCAGTGACCACCCGTCTCTCTTTACCTCTCCTCTCTCACAGTTAACATTCAGAAAGATGGAGGCAAAAAGGCATTTTCTGTTGGTTGTTTCTCCGCTACGAGGAGGACACCTCACGAGAACACAGTTTTTTTTTTCTCTTTTTCACCTGGCTGTTTTTAGGCAATATTTTTTTCTTTTAAAAAGTAAAAGAGATTACATAAATATAAAATGCACCAAAAAAAAAAAAAAAAAAAATCAGATCTTCCCACGTCTGATGCCTAAATAGAAGGAGTCTTTTCAAAAAGGCCTGGTTTAAAGGCATTTGATTAAGCATACATTCTTTCATTAGAGTTTTAAGGTTTCAGTAATTGTCTTTAACCTAATCCTCGTTAAGCCTCAACCGCCTCTTCGATAATTCAAGATGATCTCGCTTCTTTGTTATTTTTTTCTTCGAGAACGAAAGCGTACAATACCCCTGTCCTGGCAGTGAATTATTAGGGTCAATCAAAATGCTTTTTATGAAGTTCTGTTGATCTTTTACCATTTGAAGAAATATTCAGTAGCATTATTCGACGACTGACAAACAATACCATTTCAGTTACTGATATTTAACAAACGTTACTACCAGCTAACTTAATTATCAAACCTTTTTTTTTTTTTAATAAGCAACTCCACCCTACTGTCGTTTTTTTTAATTAGCTGAAAAAAGCAAAAGAGTCTTGACATTTAGCAAAGCTGCAGAACTAGAATCTCTAAAGTCAACACTACAACTAGTGGCCATTTGTGGTCACTGCAGGCCCACACTCAGCAGTTCTAAGTCCAGTGATTAGTATTTCAATGCCAGTATTGGACAAAAACTTGGAAGCCCAAAGTCCTCGGATTTTCATTTTCTTCTTCTTCTTCCCTCTGGAGCTTTTTTTCTTCCTCGGGTTTAATCTTCTGATATTCAGCATTAAGATTTGTCGCTCTGTGTTCAGTCTGTGTTCAATCCCCTTTCAGACTGTTTCTCCAAGGCAGTGGAGACGAACAGAGCAAACACTTTAGCAGGGGCTCAGTTGTCATTACATCAACTGTCTTTCATTTTTTGTCCATTTCCCTCACGGCCTCGGGCGCAGGGCCTTTTGAAGCCTTGCTCCTGGCAAACAGGATGTCATCCTATTTTGATGACTTTTAAATTGAATCAAGCTCGCTCAAACGGCCACATCATTCGTCTGTCACTGTCCCCTCACCTCAATTACATCGTCATCATCCGAGCTGCTGGCACTGCTGACATTCCCGCCGTTCATCAGCACTGGGCCCCGGTGGCCCTCGGACCGCGCGGAGGGGGAGAAAGAGGAAGGAGAAGATGAGGAGGAGCTGGAGGCAGCAGTAGGGAGGGTACTGGGAGAGGAAGCTGGCTCCAGCTGGACCAGGAGTGGCGGCTGGGCCCGGGCAGCCCGCCCGGGAGCATGGACCCCGGTGTAGAGGCTGGCCAGAGACTGGCTGTAAGAGAGAGGGAAGCCTGGTGGGAGCATCCCAGCCATGCCCACCATGCTGGGGCTCAGCATGAATGGTGGCAGGGCTCCTGGAACTGAACTGGCAGCTTTGACTGATGCAGAGGATGATGAGGAAGATGAGACGGCTGCCGCAGTGGTTGTCGTCGAGCAGGAGGAGGACGAGGAGGTGGGGACTGCGCTGGCCCCGCTGAAGCCGAACAGATCTGGGTACATGTAACTGGGGTCGCCGAGTTGAGTGTGGGGGGGCTGGAAGTAAGGCGAGCCTGCCCCCATGAAGAGCGGGTGTCCCAGTGACCCACCCAACATGGCGGGGTTGAGGCCCAGAGGGGGGAGGCCGTAGCCCCCAGTGAAGGGGAAGCCTTGAGTGGCCAGAGGGGCTGAGGAGTGTTTGTCTGCAGAGGCCTGCTTACTGGGCCGCTCCTCCAGAGACGGGGTGGAGGCTTTGCGCTTGGAGCCTGTTCTCAGGTCTTGGGCTGCAGTGGCGTCCATGTTGGGCTGGATCACGTTAGTCACAGAGGCATCATGGTGGCTTTTATTTCCACTGGCGAAACTGCTCCCACTGCTGCCATTTGTCTGAACCAGTTTGGTGTTGGGCAGGTTGTTCATGTTGCTCTCTGGCTGAGCTGCGGAGCCTGCGGTGGCGCCAGCTCCTGTGCCACCCTGTGTAGCGCTGCAACTCGCTGATAATCTCCGGGCTGTCCGGTGAAAGAGGGCGGGGCACAGGCTTGGAGGGTACCTGCTGCTTCCTGTCAGGTGACAGGCAACCGTTGCTGCCATTGGTTGACACTTCCTCTGGTAGAGCCTGGGAGTCTGAGAAGAAAAACAAGAAGTTGGATGTTAGCTTCTGAGAGAGATTTAAAACCTGAGCAAACATGGGCTGGGTTTGCTTATATAATACCATAAAGTCCATCACATTTTGAGCCTTATTTTTTTTATTAGTGGAAGCGTGTTCATGTAATACACCATCTTACCTTTGGGTGGTGCTGTAGTACTTTCCTCCGCAGTCTTGGCCTTATTAGCTGCTCTGATGGCAAAGATTCGACCATCAGATGACCTGATGTAAGTCCCTAAAACAGACAAAGGTGAAAGAAACGATCAAGACACACACAAAGTTTACAAAGATATACTATGAAGGGTTTTCCTTTAAAACACTGTACAGACTCATACAGAAGTAATTCCTCTAAATCAACACTTGAGACCCAGAGGTGTGTGGAGGTGTATTTTTCTCTGCTCTCTGCCTGTACTTTCCTATTTTCTGTGTCTGGGACATTAATGGGCGTGTACCGCCACAACACCCAGGCGAGGTTAGGTTTTTTTAAAAAGGTATCAACCTGGTGCAAGACTGTAAGCAGCAGGCAAAAAAATTGCAAATACAGTGAAGTAAAACACCAAATGAGAGTTAGACTGGGGTTGGTTTTACTTTCCTTTTCACTGGCGAAAGGGTTAACATAAAGTAACCGACAATCCTGTGTGCTACACCTTTAAGTGACGCTTAAATGGCTCTTAATAGAGAAGGTGCTTTGACAGCATTGCGACTGCATACAGGGCTACAACTTGTGGATATTCAGTTTAGTATTATGTAGGATGGGGAAAAAATTTCACATTTGAGAAGCCGTAGTATTTCAACAATTGATAAATTATTGTGGCACAAATGTTTTCAAGAGTATAGTGAAGAGTTATTGTACCTTTGGTGCCCCTGATGATGTGGATGCTCTCTCCAGCAGTGATCCTGGCCTGTACATCAGTTGAGCTGTGGGTGCCTGGAATCACAATGTCTGAAAGAGACCAAGAAGAATAAATTACAAAGAGTATAACACCAATTATTCTTCAGCTGATGTCATGAGGAGAGGATGATTGTTGGTATAAAAGGGATGATACAATGAAGATGAAATACAAAAAGTGCAGAAACAGAAAATTTAATAATAATAAAAATAAGATCCAGAACACATTCAGTTTGCCTACCAGTAGTGGTGACGATCCTCTGTACAAAAACCCCGGCTTTTTGCAGGCAGTTGACAGGAAAACCTCCGAGGCTGGATCCTGATGAGTCGTTGCCTGGAGCAGAGCCTGCAGACGCCTGTCGGGGCATCATGGGAACTGGAGTTGACTGGACAGGCCGGACACTGGCCACTGGTTTCTCTTCAGTGCGAGGAGGAGGACGCCTGAGCAGAGATTTTATAATTTATTAGTTCATGACTTGTGTTCGTTTTTAAAACCAGGTTTGGGTGTTTGTATTCAGTTCTTAATAGAATTCAAAAGTGTCCTTTCTGTTGCTGCTGTGAGTCACTGACCAGTTTCTCTGACTGAAGGCAGGGATGTTAGTGAGGCTCTGGTCGCTGGCAGGGTAGTAGTGAGCGTAGGAGGGGCGGGTGTATGGCACAGATGCCCTCTTCTCCTCTTCGTAACCTTTCTTTGCTGCTTTCTTTTCGGCCTTGCTCAGCTTCAGCTCCCTGCGGTCAATCAGCAGGGACTCGTGGGGGAATGGTTGCTGGAAGGAAGAAAGAAAAAAACATGTGAGATAGGCATCATTCTTATTTTTTTTTTTTACACTTTAAAAGACGCAGAGGAGCATAACACCATCTTAGTGCTTCAATGTAGTGGAAGCCTTCACGTGTTTAACTCATTCAGACTGCAATCAGGTGAAAACAAAAGACAATTTGGATTCCTACCAGCTTAAACCAGCGAATTAGCTGCAATAAAACCCACGAATGTGCCAAATGAGAGATTCTTTGCCTCACACAGCCAGCTTTAAATCCTGTGAGCTCTGTTTTTGCTATGACAGTTTAGTCTGGAAAACATCCGCTGAGAATCCAGCAGGTTTAATTATGAGCCGACTCACCGCCTCTCAAACTCCAGAACCTCATGAGCTATTTAAAACAGTGTTATAAATATAGAGCAGAGCCTGGCTGCATCTGCTTGACGTAGTTCTCACCTCAGATTTATTCAAAAAGAATGAGAAGTTTGACAATCCCTTACACTTTTATTAAAACAGCAGCAGCCAGTAAATCATTGAATTAGAGGAGGACTGTCAATCATCGTTTCTACAGCCTGCTTAAAAATGACACCTGTCCTTTGTGTGTTTTAAGCCTCACAAGACCACAGTGAATGATGCAGAAGAAAAGACAGTTTTAGGCCAGGCAACACAGACACACATCCTACTTCTAAACACCTGTAGGGGGCGTGTAGCAGTAGTTTCCAACCTTTTCTTTACCTCTGCACCTCTATCAGATGAACTCAAGTACCCTTTTATCAGCACCACCTGTCAGTCTAAATGCGTTCATTTAAATGTATCATCAAGTAGATAATAATAAACTCTATTCACAATATTTTAATACAATTTTACTGTTATTTTTTCATACAGTTAAAGCATCAAGGTTTAGGTTGGTTTGTTCAAGTTTGCATTTATACTTGTACTGGCAAAAGACGTTAGCCATTACTTTTAGCTACCTTATTCAACTACATATTCATTACTTTTAAGTAACTCTTTCAGCCATTTATTCATTACTTTTAGTTGGTTAACTACTTGAACTGTAAGTTCACAATTTTTAGCTACATTTATTAGCATTTCCACATTACTAGCTAACTGTTTAGACTTCTCTGCTTGCAACTGCAACACATTGTATTCAAGTTACAGCTGACTCTATGGATATATACTTGTATATATTTTTATTTTCTAATCAATTTGTTGCTTCATTTTTTCTCAATTAGTTGAGCTAAAACCACAATATTTCCATGTGCCCTCTGGTAACTGCAGAGTAACTGTGTTTTCTCCTCAGTCTCCTACCTTAGTGATCAGGTGAGGATAGAGGTGCAGGGCCTTCATGAGGACACTCTCCATGCTGTCCTGGGACTGCAGCTGGACCTGGGAGGGGTCCGGCTCCTCCTCCACAAAGTGAAGAAGAGACTCCACTTCCCTCCTGGTGAAGGTCAGCACAGGGTTCAGGTCGTCCACCACCCGGTCTAACGGGGGGAAGGAAAGAGAAGGACAAAAGACAGAGAAAGAAGAAGGGTTTAGAGGAGGGGGACGTTTGGACAGAGAGGAGGATAAATGAAGTGATGAAGGCAAAAGAGAGAAAATTATATTAGAAAAAGAAGATATCCTGCGGCTCTCCAAAGCATAAGCGGCCTCAATGTGTCTGTCTCGCCAGTCAAAGCTTAAAGCAAACACTTGAGACCGTTTACTCTGTCAGACAAGAGCCTCTTGGCAGAAGAACTCTGGTTTCAACACAAAGCTGATTATTTAGATTCTGATGGAGGGGGGGAGCCTGGGATTTACAGTGAGTCTGATTACTGACAGATGTTTGACAGATTTGTCAGCCGAAGGCAGTGATATTCACAATACAGTATATTCATGAGAGAAAGACAGAGAGCGCTATGTTTGTATATTCAAGAAGACATTTACATGGATTGAGCTTACTGTGTTTTAATACGATTTAGATTTTCAATTCGGATCATTTCATGTGGTTCAGTTCCTTTTTCTTTCTCCAGTGTTGTGTGTCTTCCTCTTTTTGTTTGTTTTTGTGTCGATTCTTGTAATGCGACTGTGCTGCTATTTCAGCCAGGACTCTCAGGGCGTCAAATAAAATGCACATAAAATGAACCCAAAGCTCATTTTATGTACCATAAAGAAATGACTGAAATTGGATATCACTCTGATTTGTCACCCATCTGTGAGGAACAATACTCTTACAATTGTCCACAACTCCACCACTTTATGTTTAGTATGAATGACAGGAAACAAATTCTTTCATAAAAGGGATATTCAAATATAAAGTCATCAACGCGTTTGCCGACTCACCTGACATGCCCTGTTTGGAGATCTGCCGGTCATAGATCTTCTTCTCCAGCGTGAAGTCGCACACCAGCCGGTAGATGTGACACGGCTTCCTCTGACCGTAGCGATAGACGCGACACACGGCTTGGGCGTCATGACATGGGTTCCAGGAGGCGTCAAACACCACCACGCGGTTCGCTCCGATCAGGTTTACGCCAAGACAACCAGCCCTGAGGCCAAGAGAGGTGAGAAATGTAGGTCATGTTTGCTATTGTTATGTCATGTCCTGACCTCAATATCTGACATCTATCAAAGGAATACTTCACCAAGAAAATGATCATTTTACTAAACCCATGTTACATGCCTCCACAGTGAATGAAAAATTCAAAAACTGGGAAAATTCTTGATGAACTGAAGTAACAGGGGGGATGCGTTTTACAACAGCAAACCTACATAAAAATGTTTTGCTCGTGCATACCATTGAGCAGTGTTCAAAAACGTGCTTGCTCAGGTGTGCTACTAAAAAGTTTAGTAAAAACACACGTGTTTGGGAAGCACTGAACATATGAATGAATACATGAGACTGTGATTGTACCGCACCAGTTGTGTGAGACCTTGAAAATGAATGTTTGGATATAGTTTTGCAGTAGTTGAACTTGGCCCTCGTGTACTCCAATTCATTAAGAATTTCCTCCATTTTTGGATTCTTCATTCAGCGTAGAGGTACACCAGAAAAACAAAGTTTTCCTAACAAATTCAATGCAACACAGGGTGAGTAATCAATATAAAAATGACCATTTTGTGGGTGTAATATTCCTTTAATTTTACTGTTGTCGTTAGTTTTACCTGGTTGACAGCAGGAAGACCCACGCTGAGGTGTTGGACGGATCGTTGAACTGGTTTATCAGTCTCTCTCTCTCTGAGGCTGTTGTACTTCCATCCAGTCCTTCAAGACATCAGACAACCAATGCAGAGTTAGAACAGTCCTGACCATGGACATAGTTAAGGTCAGTCACTTTTATTTGGTTGATGTAGTGACTTCTGGATACAGCTCATATTTCACAGTTATTTTAAATATCCCTGTAATACACAAACACCAACTATACAAAAGCTGTGAACTCCTCTCTGTCCCTGTCGACGACCATAAACCAAAGTCTGGCTGTTATCAAGAATCACCAGCAGGTGGCAGCACTCATTGTAGGTCAATGAGGAGCAGAACCACTGCACAACCAAACTGCTGTAGTCAGAGAGCCTCAAGAAAAAAAAAGTAGATTTCTGCGTGTGTACCATCAGGTAAGCATGGTGGATGGAAAAAGTGAGGTAATAAACTGTACAGAACATTCAACCATCTTCCACTGAACTACACCGTGAGTCACCTGTCACTGAGCTTAACATAACAACCTGTCTCCTCTGATTCCAAGTCTCATTGCCGTACATTTAGCAGCCTTAATAGCAGGATTCTAGCTTTGGATATTTACTGAACCAAATACTGAATGAGGGGATTACTTACTGTAGTAGTTGAGATTGCGGACCCAGTTCTGGTTGGGTCTGTCTCTGCTGGACGTGTTGGGTGAGGGAGGCACAGGTCTCTTAGCAAGGAAATCCTCAATAACTGTCAGGGTGGACAGACTCTGACTGCAGGAGGAAGACAGATGGGTAAAATTAGGGATTGAATCACACGCAGAAAACCTTTAGTAATGAAAGTGTAAGTTTTTGTTTATTTGGTATATTGCATCTTATGTTGTCTTATTTTGTACCTGAAGACGAGGATTTTATCTCCCTTCCTGACGCTCTCCTCTATCAGATGGAACAGCAGCACCATTTTGGCAGAGTTCTCCAGGATGCCGGGCTTGTAGTCGTACATGATGTCCTTTGCCTGGCCATGTGAAAAGGGAGACCATTAACATGTTTTGTACTATTAAACATCACCTTTACATTCACAGTTCAGCTGTGCACAGATGTTCTTATCTAAGTGACTCTGACTGACTAAAAAGAAGGGAGGGTACATTGCTGGTTCCTTATAAGCGAGGAGAGGTAACGTCTAATGCTGTGCACTTAATTTAAATGCTTTGTTTCACAAAATTCAACTTATATAGTGGGATTAAACTTATTCTAAGTGTTGTGAGACAAGAAAATGTCTCATGATGTCCTAATGAAGCCACGCATTACTGCACATGTTCAGAAGTATCACAATTTATTTTGCTACAATCATTGAAAACACTCAAGTTCCCATAGTTAACGATGTAAAATCACACATTGCTGCCAGGCAAAAACACTCCAACTAACGAGTGCGATAAGGTTCAGGGACAAAATTTTGGTGGCTCTTCATGTGAGGAAAAGATAAGAGTTAAAATTTTGCACACTTCAGTGGTTAGACATTATATACTGAGGTGTACACTGGTGAGTGCAGCCTTTTTTAAACTGGATTATAGTGTATAAATGGACATTTCATAATTCTATTTGTATTTCTCTTTATGACACTGTGGGTGGCAGCACTGCATCGACTGCAGCACCTCAGTAAGGGGGAACATAATGTTCTGCTCACTATGTAACTGAGATTTAGGCTGAGAACACTGGTGGTATTTAAAAAAAAAAGTGCATAGTGCAGCTTTGTGTTACAGAGAGCAAAAATATTATCTCAGTTCCAAAACAACGTACCCATTCATAAGTGATAACCTGGTTGGCTTTCTCCTGCAGCTGGTTGAGACTCAGTCCACCGATGGGGTTAGGGTTCTCCAGGGGCTTGGACTTTTGATTGGGTGCGGTTGGACATCGGGCGGGGCCTGTGGAGGTGATGTCATCAAGGTCCAAGTCTTGGTCACTGGCCATGTTTTCCTTCTGTAAGGCCTCGTACAGCACGTCTGGATGGTTCCAGATCTGGAGAATGACGGGAGATCAAGGTAGCAATCACTGGATTTGCCAAGTATGATAAATATACAGTAATTTAACCTGGTGCAGAGACACGTTGACTTAGATGGTGACTTGTGTAACAGCATAACAATGACTGAAGGAACTCAAACAGAGCAAGAAGAGTTTATGTTTATCCTGAAATAGCAGATAAATTACTAAATAATAATAGAATTTTACATAAAGGCTTTGGTAACTCTGTCTATGACGCTGACTTAAAAATAACCTCAAATAGAAATCCCTTTGTATCCAGGTAGTATCTCACACACATGCCCTCCTCCTCCTCACCTTGCAGCAGACACAGAAAGCCTTCAGTGGGTTGAGGCTGAGCCAGCCGGTGTTCCCTGCCTCTCTGAAGCGGTTCATGAACTCTGTGTAGAGCGCCCTCTGCAGCGGAGACAGACGCACCAAGATCACATGTTCCTCTTTAGAGGGCAGCTGGTCCTTCAGGACGTCATGACCTCGTCTGGAATGAAGGCAAGTTACGTTCAGTATTTGGAAAATGTTATTAAAACTGAAGAACAGGTGGGAAAATGTCACGTCTGTGAGAGCCAAAGTCAGTAGAACCTTTGTGTTCTCTATTAAAGCTTTAAAAGGAGGTCAAGTTGTTTTTCTGGGCAGTAGTTTTGGGTTTATAAAGGCAGCTGTCTCACCTCTGTACGAAGCCCTCGAGCAGGCTGTGTAGGACGTGGCTCCTGTACCTCATCAGCTGGACGTCCTGAGGCGTGCTGTCCACACACTGCCCGTTCAGAATGGGACGCTCAAACATGTTGCTGAACTCCTGCCGTGTACCTGAAATATGTGACAACTGAAGTTAGATGATTGACAGGTAATAAGCTTGATGCTAATATCATGGAGCTGTTAATGTAACATCCCCTAAAACAAAACGCCGATCTTTCCCCATACCTAGGAAGTCAGGTCGGACAAAGTCGACCATGCACCAGTACTCAATCAGGTTGTTCTGGAGCGGATAGCCGGTCAGGACCACGCGGCGTCTGGTTCGGATGTTCTTCAGAGCCTGCGATGTGCTGGCGTGGCAGTTCTTGATGCGATGGCCTTCGTCACAGATCACTACATCTGGACCAGGCCGGGCCAAGGCTCTCTCGATACCTGGAGGAGGAGAACAGGCAAAATGTCTTCAATGATATTCAACAACAGTGCTTTACAAAGTTAGCATGCATTAATTTTTGCCCATATTTCCATTTTCCCACTTCTCTTTGTTCCTCTTCATCTCACGCACCTTTGAGCAGTTCCTGCTGCCTGTCCTCTTCATCCAGGTCGATGACCACAGGGCCTGTTGTTTTTTTGCTCTTCTTCTTCCTCCCGGCAACAAAGCTCTTCTTAAGCGACAGGAGGCGGTACATCTCGTAGCCCATCAGCAGCACCCCTCCGTCCCGTGCCCAGTCCTCTACCACCTTGGCCCTGGTTGTCGTGTTCCTGGGTAAATAAGATGAGATAAGTTACTGTTGTTGACCTCAATTAATTCCTGTCCCAGAGAAAATGTTGTTTTTGTTATGTTTGTTTTTCTTTACTTTAAATCTGTGATATCATCTGCTTCATTTGCACAAAATGAACGCCACCCTCTCCCTCTCTGTGGTGCCCCAAATCAATACAGAACTTTGTACAAAGGCACTGTAAACTAAAAGTACCTAAAGTTTATTACACTGTAATAAATGAGGCCACTGGCACACAATGTAAAATGCAATGCTGGAGCTTTTTCCACTCTCAGTGATGACTTAAAATGTGATTTATTTTTTAGCACATTGAAAAAGCGTGAATAAAAAGTATGAAATATTTGAATGGAAGCAAAGCCTGAGAAAATAAAAAAAACTCTAAGATAATAATAGTAAGAATGATAATGCATTCAATCATCTAATTGTGAAAAATTACCATTTACTTATGAATGAATAACAATGATTTCACAGTGGTGCTTCAACAGCAGGAACAAATGCCTGTTAATTTTTAATGCTGTTAAGATATTCTCAATAAGTGAGACAGAATGAGGTTAATGTGTCACTCCCCGACGCGGCTCTGTCACGAAACTGTGCACTCATTTTGCAGCATTCCTTCTGTCCTCTCTAATCCCAACACACACACACACAACGCACGAGAGTCCTAAAATCTTTCCAGCTGAGGCAGCTGTCGAGAAAGAGGATGATGGAGAGAGAGAAGAGAGGGCGCGCCAGATGGGGATAAAGTGAAGAGGCAGGTCGGATCAGAAGGTCAGCGTTGTCTTTTTTAAAGAGATAAGAAAGGTCTCTTCACTGCTTTGCATGACTGTAACTGAGTATGTCTTTCTTATTTCTTGTTTTCGAAGAAATCTCTTTATCTACCCTTAACAACAACGTCATAATGACTGCTTCTCTTAAATTCACTGTGATCAATTTTCCTGCGTTTAATGTAAGCAGGTGGGAGCTAGAAAGAAGATGTTTTTGTTCCTGTTACTCACTTGTGTTCATCGTTGAGAATGTGAACCTTAAAGGCACGAGGCGTCAGCAGTCCCGGGTCGGTATCTGGAGGGATCGCCTCCGGGGGCGGGACCCACGTGTTGAACTCTGACAGCCAGTTCTGCAGCGTGTTCACCTGAAAGTAATGGATGAATAAAAAGAGTGAATCTTGAGTCCTCATCATCTCTACGTTGACTCTGTTCATGTGTAACCTCGTTCTGAAATGATCCACTGACCAGTCGACTGATGGAAAATTTTACATTTCCAACTTGAATCACTCATTTTGGACATTTTATTAAGTAAAAACACCAGAAATATGCTTGTTATAGCTTCACAAATGCTATGAAATAAGTTGCTTGTCTCAATTTATATGACAAATTTTTTTTTTTTTTAATTTACACGGTTATTACCACAAATTTAAATTCAATCAGTACTTTTAATCATCAATCATATCGTCTACACCTGAGTACTTATTGATCCAGCTCTCCATATTTCTTTGTATTACAGCATCAAGTCCACAGGTGCTTACAGGTACAATGGCGAGCACGGTGTGAGCCTGGGTGTTCCTGAACAGGACGTCGATGAAGGAGATGACCTGCAGCGTTTTGCCCAGGCCCATGCTGTGAGCGAGGATGCAGCCGAATCCGTTGCTGCTGCCGAACCGCTCCACGGACTCCACCAGGTTGTCGTACAGGAAACGGATCCCACCGATCTGAGGAGGAGACGGAGAAGGAACGAGAGAGAGATTTGAGCGACTGAAACCAAAGCAGAAAGAGAGGGAAGATGGTGACAAAAGAGAAAGTTGAAGCCGTGGCAATGAGAGAAGACAGAGAGGTGGTGAATTGGAGTGTAGGAGGTGGTGAGACAGACAGGTGAACAGAGGAGAAGGTTGGTGGTGAAAAAGTAGAAGTGATAGCTCATTAAAACTGAAGGAAAGATCACACATAGCTGTCCCTGACGTAGAAAAGGTCAAGAAATCTGAATTATGAAGGAAGTCATTTTCACAGTTTGACTTTACGACACATGAGAGGCAGATCCGGACACAGCCAAACACTTATTTCGACCAGACAAAAAGGACAAAGCATTTGTTTTTAATTGCCGCATCAATAACAATAATACCTGGTGAGGTTTGACTGCCCGCGCCAGCTGAGGCGACAAGAAAATGTCCTTCTCCGTAAGTGGATGATTCACGTTGACCAGCACCCTGCCCTGGGTGTCTGGTTGGTTGAGGGCGTCATTAGCGTGCGCGCCGCTTGGCTCGCTCTCCTCTTCCTCGATGGCGGATTCGCTGCCGACGTGGACGATGGCGTCATCCTCGCCTGAGCTCAGATCGATCACATCTGCATGGAGGATGAGGCAGGTCTTACAAATCTTTTACATCGAAGTTCACAAAGCGAATTTAGATCTCAGACTAACAACTCCAAAGGATTTGACCTTGCTTTCACATATGCATTTAAGTAAATACGTCTGCACTGACAGGAAAGGAACAAATATTAGAGGAAATTCCATTTTTGTTTCTCTCTATAGCTCCTTCTGATGAAGAGCCTTGTCAACTTTATCAGCGGAAACTAAAAAGCTGAACAAAAGAAAAACTTCTGAACTCTTGAAAAAGGAACTTTGTGCATTTTCTCAAAAAAATGAAAACAATTTGAAACAATCAGTGGCCTTCGTCATTGACCTTCATCTCAAGTGATGTGGTGAAAAGTGGCTCCGTCATGAGCGTGATGTTACATCAAACACAGACGTCACTGAGTGAGTTTGTGTGTGTGTGTGTCTGTGTGGAGCGGACAGACTGAAATCCATATCTGATAAAAAGAACTTCAACGTCAACGGTATCAAGTGGTGAAAGTTACACAAGCTGGCGGGGCACGACGGGGAGAGGAGAGGTGTGTGTGTGTCAGTATGTTAGTGTGTGTGTGTGTGTGTGTGTGTATTTGTGTGTGCTAGAGAGAGAGCTTATATAACTGCAGTGAATGGCTGGTTATACAAGTAGGATTAGAGTGGAGGGGGAGACTGGTTATGCAACCCCAACTAGAAATGTCACTGTGCCATTGCGAGTGTGTGTGTGTGTGTTCATTATGTGTGTGTGTGTGTGTGTGTATATGTGTGTGTTCTGGCTCATAACCAGGATTAGCCAGCTTTATTGCTCCACAGACCCGCTCTGATCTGCCCCACAGACACTCTCTCCCTTCATCTCTCTTCCTCTACCCTCTCTCCATTTGTTTTTTCCTCTCCTTCGCTTTTGTCCGTCTCTGTTCCCAAATCGACACATTATCTGTCTGCGTTCGTCTCACCTCTCTCTCTCTCTTATTTGTGTGTGTGTGTGTGTGTGTTTGTGTTGTGGGTGTGTGTGCCTGCAGTTTGCCTATGTCTTCTTTCAATACAGAACCTATGTGTGTTTATCCCCAACTGAGTGTGTGTTTATCCTTGACTGTTTGAGTGGCCCTGTGAATGTGTGTGTGTGTGTGTGTGTGTGTGTGTGTGTGTGTGTGTGTGTGTGTGTGTGACTGTGTGCTACTTGGGCAATAGGGGAACGGTACATGATGTACCCTGAGGAGGTTTTAAATATTCTGATGCACATGGCAGCTAATCTACGAAAACTACACACACACACACACACACACACACACACACACACACACTCTTAACAGGAACAGAGGAGAATTTGACCCCGGTTGTTTAAATGTGTGCAGGAAGACTTTCGCTAATTGGGTTAAAATGTTTCCACAGAGGCCGTGGCGTCCGTTCACCCCTAAAAGAATTCGAAGCAATCTGCACGAGTGCCAGGTTTTTGTTTGAAATAAAGTTAAACTTCCTTCATGGTGTCTTTGCCGAAGGCTAAGATGACCGTAGAAGTCACTCACTCTGATTGATGTAGCGGTTAGTGTTTTTTTTGGACATGTTGTCGAACATTATCACCAACATTCATTCCGACAAATCATCAGACGAACACTGGCCCACATATCTGCCGTTCTGCGGCTTTCTGAATAAAAACCTCATTCAAAATTTGGGTTGTTTTTCAATCCTCTGTTTTATTTCCTGGAAATTGAAGCTGATGCGGCCTTTTAATGCGCCGACTTTCCAGACCCCTGGGCTCAGAAAGCAATTTGAAACAGTGTGTAATTTAATAAACGCATGGCTGTCATGAGGCTATTAAGGCTGCTTTGCTTAATCTCTGAAAGACTGATGCTTTAGAGATGTGAGGTTTCCACCAGACATAAAACTACCAGAACTGTGTATTCGAGTGATATTTTCCTTTGATAGTAGCCTGCCCTCAGTGACTGCAAGATGTGCCCTGGAGCAAGGTAGTGGGCCTCAAATTGCACTGGTGGATTGGCTTCATGGCCTGTGGCTGAACTGGGCAGCTGAAGGGTCTAATTGTGATGAAATGGAAGTCAAGAGAATAAACCTTTAAAAGTCTCATTCATCATCAGACCATCAGTCTGACCTCTTCGCCTGAACACTCAACTTTCATTTATTCGTATTGTGATTGTAGCTCTTTTCATAACTGTCCTTTCACTGACACCTGTGATAGAAAACTGTGAATCCATTACTTTAACAGCAATGTGACAGATTCCATGTCTGAAAGAGGCTTTCGTCTTTCTCTTCACACCTCTTTTTGTGATATACTGAAAGAAGAATCATTTAACATGTAAGGTTTTTATTAACATCCTCCTGTGTCTTGACCTGCGACCTTCTGCTTTGTAACACTGTAACCCATCATATGTTTACTGTATTGGACTGGTTAAAGTTTTTGCAAACCAGTGCTATCAACAAAGTCATGTTAAAGGGTCAGTTCACCCCAAAGTAAAAAACACAAATTTTTAATCTCACTAGCAGCGTCATTTACTAATCTAGATTGTTCTAGGGTGAGTTGCCAGGTGTTGGAGATATCAGCCGCAGAGATGTCTGCTTTCTCTCCAGTACTATGGAACAAGATGGCGCTCGACTTGTGGTGCTCAAAGTGCCAAAAAATACAATTGCAAAACTCAACAGCAATGTATCTTTCCAGAAATCATGACCTGGTTACTCAAGATAATCCACAGACCTCGTTGTGAGCAGTTTCTTGTAGGAACTATTTTCTTTCTACTAAGCTACACCCACCAACTAATCACACACAGAAGAAAACGTGAATCTACTGCTAGCTAACCTAGCATCACGGAGCAGTCCCTCAAGGATCTTGCGGCAAAAAAAGCTTGAATTTGTGGCCAATTTTGTCAAAAGTTTCGATAAAAATCGCAGCATTTTTATGTGTTTTTTTTTGCAGGAAATTGCAGCAAATGACAAAAATTGCAAGTCGGGAAAAAAAGTTATTTTTTTAAACTACTGCCTCCAAAAAATAAGTCATGTAATCACTCTCTATAATAATCATACTGAATATTACAGAAACAGCTGCAAATGTTTCAGTTCTCTTCTTTAGTTTTATTCAAATAGTTTCAAAACATGGACTCCAATAATGTTGCAAAAAAACACTGGTAGAAAGAAAAAAGTTCCCACATGAAACTGCTCACGACACGATCTGTGGCTCATCCTGATTCCTGGAAAGAGACACTACTCTTGAGCACTACAGGTAAGAGGAGAAATATGTCATTTTGATTTGGGGTGAACTGTCCCTTTAAGCATGGTAATAAATAACGGGAGTGAGTTGAAAACCTGTGAATCCATCCATTAATTTAGAAAACTGGACTTAAATGTTGGTATAATTTGGACACTTGACATCTGAAAACTCTTCACACGTTGTACCAGCGCTCACACTGGGCTGTTGAGGCATTTGAAGAATTAGCATCTGGCCTATTTAAGGCTCTGCCAAGCTATGCGGACAGCTCAGAATATACAACTGGATGATGGGTTTTAAATTAACTTCACAGCTCTGCGTCGCTATCTGCTTTCATGACTGACCTACTAGCCCACTTACACAATCAAAGGTCAGGGGTTATCTGGGTCGGAGACCTTCAGTGAGTGGGGCACTAATTCAGGCATCTTAACTCCTCTGTCAGTATTTACTGATAGACATACTGCCTGGGTTGACATGGAAAGGGGTTTGACTTGATATGAAATACACTCTCTCTACAGAATTGAGATTTTCATTGTAAATACACTAGATATGAGCTGCAGATTTAGGACCTTCATCCTGATCCTGATTTTTGTGACGGATAGAAAGTGTTTTTCTGCCTGTCAGTCTGCTTTTGTCCTACGAGTTACCTCACTCTTTTATCTCACCTAATGAAAAGGAAGAACTGCCAGCAGACAGTAACAAAAGGATCCACTTTAAACGTGAAATTTAACACAAGATAAAACTTAATTCCTTTCAAGGTAAAGACACTCAAGTCAAGAACATTCCTCTTATCTAAAATATTTGTTTCAGACAATTATGAATAAATTATATAATATTAAATCAACTTCTTTGAGCTGTTTTGCTGATCTAATCTGCTCCGAGATGACTGTGTGTGTCCGTCTCACCTGTTTTGTGTGTGCTCTCTGTGGTGGCGGAGGTGGGCACATTAGTCTTGCTGTCATCCTCGCTGACGCCAGTGCTGCTGGAGTCCAGGCAGATCACTTCCTGTCTGGCCGACTTCACTTCGTGCTGCGATGCCGTTGATGCTGACGACGATGACACGTGCTTTGCCACATCGCCTGGAGAGAAGGATAGGAACGAAGCTAGCAGATCGAGAGAGGTAGAAACAAAGAAAAGAGGAAAGGAGACGTTACAAAAGACGAAAGAAAATGTGAGACCTAGTTTGAACCCTACAGGGTAAATTGTTCGGATAATGTTTGGGATTAGGGATCTGTCTGGATGTCCATGTCGGAGAATTGGCGTTTGATGGCAGTGGGCGCTGTTAGTATTTATGGAAGTATTTTTTGGGGGGGTACATGCTCTCACCAGTTGTGTATTCAGGCAGCAGTGGTACGGGGAAATCCTGTTTGCTCTGCTGCTCCAGACGTCGCCTCCTCTCCAGCTCATCCTGCTGGGCGGCTTTGGTCACGGCCTCTAACTGATGCTCCCTCAGTAACTTCCTACACAGACAAACACACAGAGAAAAATAACATTTGTATAAACAGGTTTTCACAACCTAAAAGTTGTCACTGTTATCCGCAGGTTGACATATGTTTCATTGTACACAAATTATGATTATGAATCATATCAAACAGCAGCCAAGTCACCACAGTAAAAGTTTGGCATTATACATTTATGCGGACCATAGATATGTGACATTTGGAGGATTCATGAGCTAGTATTAGCAACATAGCTAAGATTACATGTATATGAGCTGAGCTTCTCATCAGCCGCGTCTGTTGACAAGCAGCAAACAGCAGCAGACCACTGTTAGAGACGAACAAACAACAAATTGGGGTATTTTTACCGAGATGTCGGGACATTTCCAGCCATGTTGAACCAGAACATGTTGTTTTCCTCACTATAACCAAGCTGTTTTTGTGCTTAAACCTACCCACAAGTTAAAAAGCATAACCTGAAACGTACAAATTTAACAACTGAAACATAAAAATGTAACATATCCACAGTTTGAGGAAACAAAACTAACCACTATTAATTAAATATTAGCAGGAAATCAAATTACTCTTTTAACTAATTGTTTTTGGTTAAAAAGTTGATTGGTTTCACAGTTTGGTTTAGTCTCACATCAGTTTGGTTTAGTCTCACATCAGTTTGGTTTCCAGCCATTTCCAACAGGGCAAAAAAAGCTCTGATACACAGCCGCGCATGCTAACGTTACCTGCTTAAAGACAACGTTAGCAACTAGCTGGTGAATGTAGCCAAACATTAAACATTATAGTTTTTTCTCAGGCGTTGGTGGAAACAAAACCACAGCTGAAATGCACAGTAAACAGCAGACTTACATTTCCTAGTGGACAGAAACATGACTCCCCATGAATGCTAATGTTGCTAAGTGTCTCCTGAAGGTGTGACAGTGTTAGCGATTAGGCAAGTTAGCCACGAGAACTTTAGCAGGGCAGCGTCCGTTAGCTTGTTTTTGAGTTAGTCTGCTGCCTAGTGGTCAAAAAAAGTGAGGAGTACAGCATAAAGGGCAGAATGAAATTTAGCCTATTTTGTTTTTAAAGTACTACAATAAAGGACAATTAACAACACACTGTGTGTTTGTGGTTGTTTATGATTTTTTTAAGATGTCAGAAGAAAATAGGCTCTCTAGAATTTAAATAAATCTTAGGTTTTTGTGTTAACGTCAGCACCTGCAGTGTAATTTCATATTATTATTATCTGTTGTTATTATTTATTTATCATTACCGAGTAGGTTTCAATTACAAGGAACTTGCCTTTGTGTTCAGTACATACAATCAGGGTTGCCAGGTCTGCTTATAAGCCAGGACTTTGGGCTTGTTTTTTTGTAAAGTCGCTTACAAATATTAGTCTTGGGCTGCGTTTTTTTGAGCTTGTTTCTAAAGTGAAGTTGCTTATTTGGGCTTGTCACCTAAATGCCTTTCTCTATCCGTCTAATAAGTTATTTAAACGCATGATAGTATGTCGGACAGCAGGATGTTTCCACAGCTCCGCCCCTCTCCTTCTCCGCATACACACAGGTGGCGGTCAGTCAATGAGAATTTTCGCATTTAAATCACGCGATTAATGGAGTTCTTTAACTATTTCACTGACAAGTGGGCGAAGTATGGAAAGAATACAATAAAGATTTGTAGAAAGAGAGGATTAAAAGATTAGCTTCTTTTGGGCTTGTTTTCATAGCTCTGGTGCCTTGTTTTTCTCCCAAGATCTGGCAACACTGCATACAGTAAACATACTGACAGGAAATTAAAATGAAGGCAGAGTACTGCAAAAGTCAAAAATATAAATATATTATGGAAAAATTACATTAAGAATATGAAAAAAATACTATAAATATAGGATAAAGACTAAAACTGTCTCAACTCACTGTCTTCTTCAGCACCATCTGATCAGAAAGAGTGTAACTGATCAGTGTTTGTAATGTAATACACAAGCGACTTGTAACTAAGAGAAATGACTCCACTCATTAACATTTACATACACACACAGATGTTTGCATCTGCGACATGTTTACTGTTGTTGTAAAGACGCTGTTACGTAAAAGCATCAACATACTTGTGGTGGAGCTATATTATGGTTATTGGCAGCCGGAGGAATGAAGCCGCAGACTGAGCATGCAGCCGCATAATCATTGACAGATTTCATCAGTAATTGTGTGCTTTTGTTCTTCAAAATGAGAGTGAAATGGGAGGATGAGGGCGAAGGAATCCAGAGACAATGTAGAGAGATGATAAATCCTATTATCTAGCCAGCAATGAATGTTATTATAAAGACAATATGAGTTGAATAAGCTGAGTGAGTGTTAGTTTACTCTGAACCTCAGCAGAAACACACTCAGGGGATTTCGTAGTAATCCCTTTCATCTCAAGGTTGACTGGTTACTGCTTGGCAAGCACTGAGTCAGTTTCTAAATTCTTGTTTAAAAATGATTGGAAGAAACTCAGCCCTGTTGTCTGATTTGATTTGATTTTGTTAGTGATATTATCTTGTGTTTAATGTTTGTTATCAATGTGTTTGCTCCTGCACTGAACTGCATGTCACAGGTGACTCCAGAATGTCTGTGGACTACAGATAAATTCAGCGTTCAGCTACATGTGGGCATATACTGTGTATTGATCCCTACACAATGAGCACGTGGGCGTCCATTTGAACCCTTCAGCCCTTCAGCTGAGACGATCTGTCAAGTTAAAGCGAGGGCGGTGAGTTCAGTACCTGATGTTGCGTCTCATGTGTGCCGGTTTGGAGCTCCTCTTCTTGGGTCCCGTCAGGGCGGAGGGAGGGGAGGGGCTTTGGCTGGCCGACCTGGATCGGGGTCTGGAAGCGGGCTGGGAGGAAGGAGGGTGGGCCGGCGTCTCCCCTGAAGGTGAGGTAGATGGGGGAGGGGTACACTGCCATGCAGCCGAGTCGCCTCCCTGAGCCTCATTCTCTGAGCTGAAGGGGGCGCTGTGGGACTGGTCTGTGTGAGGAAGACAGGCGGAGAGTTAGTGATCGTTATTTAAAGCGGAATAAAAAAAGGACGTATTGTGAAAGGACATTATGTATACCATCAGATTATAGTCTTCTCTGAATCAGTTCACAAATAGGGCTTGGCAATGTATCGATATCTTACTGATATCTCCGTATTGCCCTGCCCTGATTACAAACTAAAAATTAAAACTAAAAGCAAACAGAAAAGAGAAGATGTAACTCCGGTATTTAAGATCACCTTTGAAGAAACATTTGCATAATATTACTGGCAGTCTTCTGCAAAGAATGAGACCGCCCTGAGACAAATGATAACATTTAGACATACAAAAATAAAGCCAAAATTGAGGAATCATTTCTGTCTCCAAACATTCACACCTGTAGTAATATCATTCTGTAGTGTAAGCTAAAGCAAGAATCCTGCTGTTTATATATGTCTATGAAATACTGTACATCCATCCATCCATTTTCCATAACCACTTATCCTCTTGAGGGTTGCGGGGGGGGGGCTGGTGCCTATCCCAGCTGACATTGGGCGAGAGGCAGGGTGCACCCTGGACAGGTCACCAGACTATCACAGGGCTGACACATAGAGACAGACAACCATTCACACTCACACTCACACCTACGGACAATTTAGAGTCACCAATTAACCTGCATGTCTTTGGACTGTGGGAGGAAGCTGGAGCACCCAGAGAAAACCCACGCTGACACGGGGAGAACATGCAAACTCCGCACAGAAGGGCTCCCTCCTGGGATTGAACCAGGAGCCCTCTCTTCCTGTGACAGTGCTAACCACTACAACACCACACTGTAAATACTATGTTAATGTTTTTCATTAAAATTTCATTAATTTCGTGATTAATTTCCCGCCTTTTCACAAATAAGCAAACTCAGAGAAGCTTCATGGCGTGTGTAACAGTTAGTGACTCAGTGGAGATGGCACGAAACAGCTTGTTAGCGTGACAGCTTCACGACACAAAAACATTTAAACCATCAAAACTATTTGAATGGTCACATGCCGGACACCTTTCTCTTGTCTGTTTATACCTGCTGTCAGCGCTGGCTTCACCTGAAGTCACACACCTTTTAATTGTAACTGTCAGTAAACAGGAAGACGTAAATCATATAAATGAATCATTAGGTGAGGTGAACAATCGAAAGTCAAACATGCAGATGCTCTCAGTAAAGAACGCAGCCAATTCGACTGTATTAGCACTGTATTATCTTTCTATGACATGTTCACTGTGCTGGTAAACATATTGTTTAAATTTGTTCAGATAGGTTTGGCACAGGTGTGGATGACACCGCTATTGTCGTCAGAAATATAAGATCAAATGCTTAAATGTTATTCTATACACAGACCCGTACAGGTTTTCTTATATCCATCAGGACTTGTTCTGTCGAGCTGCTGAAATGTTTCTAAACACGCATGTTTACTGTGTTTGAAATGGAAACTCCCATCAAACTGCTTCGACTCATTCGAGCTGCTGGTGCCAGCCGCAGCCTGCGAGGATTCAAGTTTTCAAATGTATTCAAATTGACATTAAACTAAACTACATATGCAAAACAGCACGGAGAAGATTTCTCTCATCCTCAGCCAACGCACGCTCAATAAGAAAACCTCATGATAACAGCACCGTATGGCACCTTTAACTCTGTTTGTCTTATTTCTATTACTCAATCTTTCCTGAACTTGTATTTATTTCTAGTTTTCTCCATTTCTTTTTCTGCCTGTGTTTCAATTTCACCTTTCTTCTCCTTCTTCTTCTCCTCTCGTCCTCCTCCTCCTCTCTCTAAGTTGTTCTGGCAGAGACACACTGAACCAGATCTGAGGCTTATGTAAGAGCTGGATCATAAATATGGACGGCTTATGAAACACAAGACAGGACACAAACACTGATACACACACACACACACACACACACACACACACACACACACAAACTTGCATATAAACACACACATACACACACACATGCGCATGCACACACACATTCCAGAGGACAAGTGTTCACATAAGAATATAAATGAACACACCACACACACCACACACACAAGTGTGTAGGCCAGTTCAGCCAAGAATCTGCCTGGGATGACGGGACAAACAAGGACACACTGCCACCACACACACATGACTTTCAGTTTAAACCACACACAAACACACACGCACTCCCCCATAGAGATACATACAAGACATGTTCACCGCATGACACCTGGCAAACCTGAGTTTCAGCACATGCGTGCATACACACACATGCACGCACACACATGCACAAACACACACAGACGACACACATCCTCAACATAATGGAGCATGGACGCTGGTGATGAGCTCACTGCGTGTTGAAAAACAACTTACATAAAACGCCCCTTCAGTCCATCTACGTGATAACAAACTTCTTGATCTGGCTGCTAATGACAGCAGCCTGTCTCAGTGTGTGTGTGTGTGCGTGTGTGTGTGTGTGTGTGTGTGTGTGTGTGTGCGTATGTGTGTGTGTGTCTCAGGGTGGCATTTCAAAACAGTTTACTTGCAGTCACTGATTATCGTGATATCAAACTTGTCACGTGAAATCAAAGACGTACTAAAAGAAAATACATTTGGAGCCCTCATACCTGCACCCATGATTGTTTTGGTATGTTAATGATGAAAAAACTGTTAGACATCTTCAATCTGCACTGGGATCAGCTTTAAAATACATCCAGTGACAGACGTGCTACATAGGAGGTCCTCACAACTCGGCTCACTCAACAAGTAATACAGACTTGACCCTGGATTCAAGTTGGGCTTGGTCCAAATTACGACAACACACATCAGCCTCATTGTCCCTTTTTGTTCAAACGAATTAAAACAAATGTCCAAATGTCTTTTTAAAACACCCTGCTAACACACAAACAACCAGGACTGGAAACACAAACCTCTTTGGCTGAGCTGAACAGAACAACAGATGAATATTGCTAATATGTTTCTTCAGTCTACAAACACTATTTCTCTTAATCTAACAATGTAGAGTGGCTATTTTAAAAGCACGTTCTTGTCCAAGTTATTTCAATCAAAAAAAAAGGAAAAAAAACCTAAAAGAAAAAACAGGAAACAATTTCCTGTACGCCACATTTCCAGGAATGAGCTGCCAGACATTGTGTGTCTAGAACAGTAAATGTAAAAGCCTTAATGACACTGGACACAAGTTTATGGTTATTATGTCCGACAGAGATAAGAGCAGCAAAACAAGTTTTTTTTTACATGAAGATGTCCCAGACTTGATTTATACATGCCCCGTTTTACCCTTTCCTCTTCTCAACTTAACCTTACAGAACAGTTATATAACGATTCCTGAAATGCACAGAGCCTCAACATCAACACACACACACACACACACACATCGTGAGCACTCTAAAGAGACACTCAGGGGGCAGACAGGAAAGGAAAGAGGAGAGGGGAGTGAGATGAAAGCGAGGTCATCATTCAAAGAGAGGGAGAGATGCACTTCAGAGTGAGAGGCGGTGGACACACACACACACACACACACACACACATTAAAAAAACATAGTGGTGACACACACAAACAAGCACACAGACGCAGATTACGGGAAGCAGGACTGTTTCCTCTGCTCGGGTCAAGAGGACAAGAAGTTCAGGAATTATTCACCACAGAGAGAGTTACCTCATATCTTGGTCAAAGTTGGTGTTATTATTCAGCCTACAGTGGCGCACTGTTAAAATGGGCAAACCAGGCAAATGTTTTGTCAACCTACAACTAAAGCCCTGTTTCCAACGAGCAGTCCAGTACAGTTCAGTTAAGTTCTGGACACTTTTTTTTTCCTGTTTCCACAGTGAAAAGGTTGTGGATGGTACCAATGCAAACGTTCTGTACAGTTACCATTTTTGGTCCCCCTCTGTTGGGGTACCTAGCACACAGATCTGGTACTAAAAGGTGGAGCTGTGAACACTGCAGTCTGTTGATTGGTCAGTGGAGGACGGTTACTGGACCGACAGCTGGCGACTTTTAACATGGAACATTGACGGCATGAATCATCAGCACACCTTAAATGTCACTGTGACAACTTTGACCACTACTTAAGTTTTTATATGACATACACTTTATTAATGAGTGGATCTTTAGGTGTATATGTGAATGGCATATATTCCTGTCTTCCCTCAGAGAGACAAAAAAGCATCATCATCATTCCTGTGAGCTACGGCAACACTAAACCCTGAGCTTGCCTGAGCAGGGATTAAATGCACAAACCCACTATTTTTGAATATCGCGTGGCTCTCTGCTGCCTGTTTTATTTTGTTCAGAAAATGTCGGTGTGCAGCCTCGTTCTGTGGACGACAAACAAGGTGCAGACGTTCCTCTGTGTCAGCGGTAATGAGGAAATACAGTGAGTGTTGGACGGAGCAGTGAGAACATGTAAGAGTACAGGTTTGCTGTGGAAACACTAGGGTCTAGGTACCATGTCTGAAGGGTCACTTTTGGTTCCAAAGGTATCATACTGAAAGTCTTTGATGGAAACGGGGCTTGATAGCCCAAACTTTTGTTTTGGCTTGAGGCCTTTATCGGAACAAATTTAAAAAACACAGCATGCAATGCTAAAAAAACACAAATAAGAGAAACAGTAATACAGATAACGTAGTGCAGGAGAAGCAAACCTGTTTCCTAATAATTCCACCTGTTTCTGATTTCTGTTCCCACTGACGATTTATAGGAGTAGGATGTGGTGGAGCAGGCCATTAGCAGACTGGCTGACAGAGTCCAAACATTTAACAACCACTTTAATGGTTTTACCAGATAAATTTATCGGTATCAGAAGAGATAAGGACCTCCGGTCGGCTGTGAGAGCAGCTGAAGAGGAGACTCAGTGTCAGCATTAGGACAATTTTATGTTGTTTGGCTTGTGTTCACGTATCCGTACTCCAGCACTAAAATGATTAGTTGAGTTATGACATTAATAGTTAATCAACAGAAAATGTTCTGACCCTCAGTGATTGTTGTCTACAGCAAAGTCAATTAAGGACCATCATATATATGTGTACATTATCATGGCGAGGAACTACGACCTTGCAGTATGAAATACTTACAATAAGCAGCATTGTCACAAATTGGTCTGATTATAGAAAAAGAAATGAAGCAAAAATGAAACATAATCAAATGCAATTGGAAGATGTTGAGCTGGGGGACTGTAGTGGGCATTTTTCTGCCATTATAAGACAATTAAAAAAATAAAAAGATGAACTGAAAATGAAAATAATTGTTATGTGTATGGTTACAAAAGACTGCCGAGGTAATGTCCTTATTATGAGTTTTTTTTTTTTATCAAAGTGAGGACACTTATGTAACATATGTCACTTTGAAAAAAAGCTGGCATTTAGCCAACCACTTGTTTCTGTTTCACAACACAAAAAGTACTTCGTAGGAACTACAATAAAGAGAAATCACGCAGAAGAAAATGCAGCAAAACAAGTTTCATAACCTCCAGGTACCAACACTTTTCTGCACCTCTATACCCTCTCATCCCGTCACCGCTGTATCAATGTGTCGTCTTCCCAGGTGCTCAAAGGAATCAACTCAACTTCCGAAAAATTAGAGGGGACGTCAAGATGGTGAAGGATCGGAGGTTTGAACGGAGACTGGTACATTTATAACTGAGCAGCTGTGACTTCGTTTTAGAGCAGTCTGGAGGCTGTCAAGGTGAAGTGCCTCTCACACACACACACACAGAGTCACATAGATAAAGATAGACATACAGATTCATACACACAGACCTGCAAACACACACCTTGGGGAGACTCTTACCACAATATGACCAGACAGTAGGGACAGGTTATACAACAAAAACACTCTCACACACAAATGCACATAACTCGTTATGTAACTAATGAATCATTCCATACTCGCCACTAAGGACTCAAGAAACCAAGACTTAAATAATAATGCTAAACAAACAAACACACACGTTTTGGGTGCTGTGGAAATGATAGCAGCGTTCTGAACATACCGACCAGCTGTAGCGAGATCCTTCTAACCTACATCTGTGACACTGATTATCACTGAACACGCCCACTTAATCAGGTGATAACATTTGAACCAGGTGCTACGACACAAGAACAGCGGCCCTCTAATCAAAATGGCCACTCTGATAAAGAGCAGGTCACACACATTGCATAACACTTTAAAAAAATCACAACTGCTGATTGTATGAATGAGCAATTGAAGGGTTTTACACTGCAGGAGTTTGTTTGAGAGGTCTGACTGAACTTTTTGTAAACATGAAACTGAGCATGTCTCTGTGAAAAGGTCACAAAACAAACCTCCTACAGCAGAAGAGTGTTTGCTATTTATATGATAATAGCACCTTCAACTGATGAAGTGAATAACATCAGTAATCTCACCACAGTGCAATGTTCTGCTGGGGAACCAGTCCGACTGAAACCGGACTTTTAAATGCATGTAAACAGCTTAGTCCGACTGAAATTGGACTATCCGTAGCTTGACTAACACACCTAGATAATTCAATTGAAAATCAAACTATTGCTGCATGTATCCACTTAGTCTGACTGGAGTCGGACTCGGCATTCTGCGCATGCACCACTTTTTCTTTTGCGGGCTTTCACCCAAAAGAAGAAGGAGATGACGGAAAAACAAACAAACACCATGGCAACAGAGAAGCAGAAGACGCACTTGTGGACGGAAAACTACATTCAGGCTCCGACAGCTAAAGGAGCTTCGTTTGTCGTTAGCTTCCTCTTCGGGTCAACCAGAACTAGTTCAATGCACACTATTTTAAAAAGGACACAGCGCCGCCTATTGAGGCGGAGTCAGACGTACTTGGTCAGAGATACGATTTTCTCTTCTGCATGTACACTCAGACAAGATGAGAAGTCCGACTTGACTGATTAACCAAGCTATAAGCTTAGCTCGACTACTGCATGCATGTAAACGTACTGACTGTTGCAGACCAAGTGCCCCACCCCCTCATGACAACAGCACTCCCTGAGGCCAGTGACCCCCCCCCAGCAGGACAATGTGCCATACAACACTGCAAAAGCTGCTCAGGAATGGCCTGAGGAGGAACTTGACAAAGAGCTGAAGGCGTCGACCTGGCCTCTGAACTCCCCAGATTGCAATCTAATCAACATCACAGGACATCCCCAGAGGTGTCCATGCCTTGACATGTCAAAGCCAAGTCCAATCGATGGGTCCCTGGATGCTCAATGGGATTGAGATCTGGGGAATTTGAATGTTCTGTAGGCCATTCCTGAACAGTTTTTGCATGGTGCATTGTCCAGCTGGAGGAGCACCACCACTGGGGAGTGCCATTGCCATTAACGCGGTGTACTTGGTCTCTAACAGTGTTTGGGAGGGTGATGCATGTCCAGTGGCATCCACATGAATGTCTGAAGCCAAGGTTTCCCAGCAGAACATTGTAATGAGATGATCAATGTTATTCACTTCACCCGTCAGAGGTTTTGATGTTGTGTTTGTTACATTAAGAAATGTTTTCCTTAATTAGCTTGCTGGATAACAAATCCACAAACAATCTGCTTGTTGTTAAGGTGACTACAATGACTTCATGTGTTCTCTGGAGATGCAGACTTGCGCCAAAGCCTTTTGTTTTACTGTGACTTGGGGAAATTTGGAACCACTTAGTTTTGTTTGGCTGACAGCTGAGGAAAGCTTTGTAACTCTAATGTCTGTCATCTCTGAATTTTAACTCCAGCTGAAAAAAATGTGTTGGGAGGAAAACTGTTTGGATTCATCAGAATTTCAGAGTAACTTGTTGCTAAACAGCCAGTTGGCAACAGCTCACACTCAAACTGCAGTAACTATAAGTTGGTTAAAATTCTGGTCCTAATTCAGCGTCTGAGGCCTGCCTGCCTCATTAAGAAACACTCCCAGTTGTACAAGTCCAATGAAGGTGTTATCTTAAGGTGACAATAGGAGTTGGGGAGCCAATTGTTGCTAGGAGACCGAGTCAAACTCAATGTGATAAGCAAGAGTAGAAAGCAAAACAATCGTGACGACGCGTAGGCAACATGAGATGATGATGAAGTATGAATGCAGTCGAGCCCTCAACCTCCATCACCACACACTGAGCAGAGAAAGTGAGAAAGTGTCTTGATGCAATGCTGAATCATCGGCAGTCAGCGAGTGTCACAGAGTAAATAAGCACCCGCAGCAAATTTTCTAAGCCATTAATTTGCTCTGTTGGACACTCCCTGTGGGCTTGAGACTTGCTGCTCTGCACAAAAAAGCAACACAACATGTACTTGAGAGATATGTGGCTCCAAAGAATGTGAGGCCATCGGCAACAAAATCATGCTTAGCGTGTGTGTGTGTTTGCATGTGTGTGTGTGTGTCTGTCTCAGAGGGGGGTTGCAGTGGGGAAATGTCTTCTGTAACCACGAGGTTATGTAACCGCGTCTACGTATATGTTAGGTGTTTATATAACTGCTTGCACTGTGCTGACGAACAAAACACCGCATCGGCGTGTGTTTGTGGCGTTCCCTCAAGTGTGTCGGTGATTTAAAGAGAAGAAAAAGAGAGACCACAGAAGAGATTAAAAAACTACAGGAAGACAGAGAGAAACCACACACTGTGTCCACAGAGTGAATGTCTGCAGTATCTAAAAGCAGCAATATACCATATACGAAAACCTCGCAATGTGTTTTCCCATCAACTCCTCTGTGGTCCGACAAATTCGTGTTACTCTTAGGTGTGAAAACCCTTTAAACCCTCACTGGATAAATTCAGGCTGTTTTCTTGGCTCTGTAAAAAACTGTTAGTGGTAGAAAGTGTTCACCCAACAGTGATGAAAACAGCTTGCACTGAATAAGGTTTTCTTCTTGCTCTTCAGAGAAAAAAGAAAAACTTCTCAGGAACAGATGGATAAAAGAGTGCCCTCGAGCTCCAAACGCTAGTAAAGATTATAATCTGTAAAAGTCGTCAGATAAAACATTTTCCGAGCTGCTCCATTAATAATTACTACAAACTGTGACAGAGCTGACGGTAAACCACAGCCCCAGAACCCTGAACTAAGGTGCCACTGTTTTTAGGTGTGTGTGTGTGTGTGTGTGTGTGTGTGTGTTTTCCAGTGGCTTCTTTAACAAACAAATCCATCTTTTTATGTCTCAACCTTCCTGCCTCTGCTTCTCTTCGCTGTGAGTCACTGACCTGCTTACTGAAATAAATGAAAGGACAGAAGTGGACAGTCTGTCTGTGTCTCGCCCTCTGACTGTCTACGCAAGCAGATTATAGATGACAGCAGATATTTACTACAGCACGGCGGAGAATCCTCCACGTCACAGTCTTCTCACAGACACACACATACATACAGAGGACAAACTGTCTGGTTATCCAACACAGACGGGGATTCCAGGAAGTAGACAGGATACAGACTTCGTTGTAACAGCATTTTCTGTGGTTTCCAGGGAGAAAAATAAAGAATGAATTCTGTGCTCTGTCTACGAGGAACTATAATTTTATGTATTCTCTAGTGGTTATTCAACATGTTTTGGAAAACTTAAATGGAGATTGTGTAACGGCTGACTTTTATAATGCCAGTGAGAAGGGCAGCTTTTGTTGCAAAGAGTCTGAGGCCAAATGCCAGATTTGAAATGAGAGTTCTTGTTGAGGTAATCATTGATTAATCATCCCATTAAAACCCCCTTTATAATATTAGCATGGACACAGAGATATCTCTTTAAGGAACAGAATCAATAGATGTGAAATCAGGTCAGGCGGAAACTGAAGCCAACGCTGAAGTGCCAGAAACTGCGGTTTCTGTAAAGGCCACTGGAGGCTGGCTCAAAAATGAGGCAATACCAAGACCCCCATGTTAAAATTCTCAACTTTACAGCAGAAATTAAAATGTTTACAGCTTGGTACAAAAAACAGGCTTGGTCTCTAATGCTGATTTTGACATTCACGACAGCTGTACAGCATTTTATTTTTTATATAACTCAACCATCTACATTTTTATTAAGGCTTAAAGTTACGGGTGAGGCTGCTTGAGATGACAGGTGTCAGTACAGTCTATGAGTCAGATCCACCCCTCGCTCCTCCAAAGCTCCACCCTCTCGTTCATATATGGTCACGTCTGGCTCCAAAAAACCAAGATGCTGACAGCCAAAATGCTCAACTCGTCCACATACCAACAGGTGACATCACGGTACTACATCCATTATTTCATAGATTCTCGGTGAGATGCCATTGACATCTAAGGTATTATCAGTTTCAATTTTTCAAAAATAAAAATTTAAGTATTTATCTGTATTTAATCAGAGGGTTTTAATACAGATTTTAAAAATTTAAGTTTAAAAAATTCTGTCAGATTTTTTTTTAAATGAAAAAAGTGGCTGAAAAGGTAGATTTTAAAATACTTTTTGCAACATAATCAGACTGTTCATTGATTTAAAAGTAAGATGTGCTCAAGTTAACGGTGAGGCACATCTAACTCACCAACCTTTAAGGTAAGGTAAAGGTATGATGGACATTAAATTAAGGTCAAATAAAAAATAATAAACTGATATAATCAGGGCTATTTTTCTTTGATAGCTGGTAAAAATGAGCCTCGACTCAAACTTGAACTCGAACCTTGAACTGATTTGTTTTACCTCTTCATTACCTTCCTTCTCTACATGGACCTCTTCATGCAAATATGTCAATCACAGTTGTATCTTTCTGCTCTTATCTTCATATGTGAAATCAAATATGGCAGAATTACAGTTTCTGATGGTCCTATCTGACCTACTCCTCCTCTTCATCTTCACATCTATCTATTCTTGTTTCTCATTTTCTCACCTCTCACTTGTCCTCCTTCCTTTCCTCATCTGCCTCTGATTCTACCTGCTGACACCTCCTTCTCCTCCTCCTCCTCCTCCTCCTTAATTACCTATCTACACTTGTCTGAATTTAATCTACTTTCATTTCTCCTTCACACCTTTCCTCTCCATTCACCTGCCACTTCTTCTCCTGACCTTTACCCGTCAAGAGGAGCAGAGCGTTCTCTTGCCATGTTACGTGTTATTTCTTCTCATTTTTCTTCCCGTCTCATCTCCCACCTTGCCTTTCTTTCCCCTCTCCTCTCGTCCAGGTACGTGTTTGAGCGTGCTCGTTGGGCTGCTGCGTCCTCTTTGTTACATAAGCTCCCCCTCGATCGCTTATAAAACGGAGAATAACTCCTCACAGGGCAGGAAGACGTTGGATACATTCGGCATGCTGCTCTCATTACAAGGTGTAATTACATCTGTCTAACTGACAGAGTGCTAATTTTGACAGGCTGACATCACTTCACAATACAGTATGTTCTTTGGTAAGGTTGACCTGCAAAGGTGAGGAACATTGTGTATGTTCTTTGCTTCTTATTAATGGAAATGTGCAGAAATATGTGAC